>JBBPBO010000001.1:75979445-76064916 GCA_037974295.1 Cicer cuneatum | reverse complement strand
AAAGAGAGAGAGAAAATAATCTCAGGACATAGTTTTTTTGTTCTTGAAATCTCGTGACGTGGGTTTTTTTTTTTTCAACCATCTCATAACATGATTAAACTAGTACTTGGTTTACATGCATTGGGCGAAGTTTCTTTGTGGGGTCCCCGACCCATATAACTAATAGTTATTTGGTGCTTCTTTTTCTACCTTCAATTTTATCAAAAATCTTTAATATGCGTTCGAATTAGTCGATCTGATTGAGAGTAAAAAGAAGAAATCACTTAACCACCTATCCGTCGTCAATCGGATGTCTTCAATTGGATATGGATTGCATGGTGTTAATATTTCTATTCATACACCCAAACATGAGTTGATAAAAATTAGTCGGACATGATAAAGATACGATCAAGATCATACGGGTTAAGATTAAAATTTAGTATTTTAAATTACAAATTAAAGGGATTTCTAGGTGTATTGAAAATTGACATGATTTAATATTATTAAAATTAAATTATTAATAGTTAAATAATGTCATCATATACTAAAACTCTTAATTTAGTCAATTTTAATAGATATTATAGTAATGTATACGTAAACAAACTAAATAAAATTATTGGTCCAAAAATTCATAGTACTAATACATACTATAGTTTTTATTGTACCGTAGAAATTGTCATAAATTAAAAATTAGTCTACTTTTTCATAAATTGTTTGATCAAAATCGGACAACCTCCAATATTGTTGACTAGTGAATGCAGAAAAATCTGACAGCAGTAAATCCATTTTCTCTTATATCAACGTTCTCGGTTGAATAAAATTTTAAAAATAGGTAAACCACCATTTTGGTATCTGAATGTGCAAAACGATGTCACTATAGTCCCCGGATCAGTCAAACATTCAAATTAGTTTCTCGTAGTTGTTAGTTTAGTCTTTGATGTTAAGTTGATTGTTAACCTTATTAAGTTCCTGATGTCGACTAGTATGTAACATCTGATATGTCAATCTCTCTCACATATGCATGACTATGCAGTGACCAAAATGACAGAAAATTAGAAAAAACAAATAAAAAAAATGCATATATTTTTCATTTTTCATCTTCGCTAACCTTAAATTTCTACCCTCGTTTTCTTCTTCATCTTTTTCCTCTAATTTGTCATTCACAAACCAAAACTTTAATCCCACCAAACACCAATTTCACTATTGGTTTCTTCCACGTGTCAAATTCGAAAAACCTCTTTGCTTTCTCAATTTAGTTCTAAAAAATCCCCTAAACTTCAAACCCTATTGTTCGGAGCTTCTCAAAAGAATACAACCTTACTTCCTCACTTGTAATGACTTTAAAAGGTGAAATTTTTCTCAACAACATTACCATTTTTGGTGATTTCAATTCCACACAATTTGTTCTTCATGATAATGGAAATTTACTTGTTGGAAATTGGACTAGTTTTTTAAATCCAACGAACACCATTTTGCTTAAATTGTTTCTAATAATGAGAAATTCAAGTTTATCATTTCCCAATTTTTTATTTTCAACGATAATTCAACTTCTTAATGCTGAAAAATGAAAATAGTAGGTAACTCTTTTCTCACTTCTGACAATATAACTAAATCTAAAAAACTTTTTCTTGATGATGATGATGGCATCCTTCAAATTTTATATTAAGATAGTATATATGATTGTTTGTCCCATCCGATTTTCCTTATCTTCACCATCAACTAGAGTATATAGTCATTACTATCCAAGATTCTTACAACAAAATTACAATCCCACTTTTCATTTTCATATTACAACAGATTTCCAGATATTTTTAAAATTAGGATATCATGAATATTCTAATATAATAACGTTATTTTTTAACATTATTTTGTAATAAAAATAAAAATGAGTTATAATGTATAAAAGAATGTTCAATGAATTCTGTTATTAAATTGGGTCATTAGAATATTTTTGAAAAGATTTTGCAACAAAAAGAAAAGAAGAAATATTTGAAAAGACTCTGAATGGAAGAGTAATAGCTGCAAGACTTTAAGACTTTATTAAACTTGAGAGGGCATCTTCAGAAAATCTTTTAAGACTTTATTTGCGTCAATAAATAATCTTTCAAGACAATATTATGATCAAGCTATTAAAATTATATGTCAACAGCTATATTTAGATATTAATCTGAACAATTAATTACATACAAATAAAATATATATATTGTCAAAAAAACATAGTTTTGTAGTTAAGAAAATATAAATAAAATTTAATTGATCTAATTTGAGACAAAAAATTATTAAAAATGTAAACTAAATCTCCAATTATCTCTAATTAAAATGTTAAAAAAATCATGTTTATAATAGTAAACAAACTAGAGTTAAAAAATCATTTTTAAAAAAATTTATAAAAAATAATCTTTAAATTATTTAAAATAAAAATTATTTTTATTTAAACTCAAATAAATGCAATCTAAATCCACTCTCTTTATTAGTAGTTAAGAAAACAAATAGAATTTTATCAGATTTAGTAAGATTTTTTTTTTAATAATAAGATTTAGTAAGATTTGAAGCAAAAATAATTATAATCGATACGGAAGCAATTGAGCTGCATATAAAAGACTAAATTGGGGTATAAAATTTACAATTACACAGAAAAAGAAAAGTGCTCACGATGGCTTCCAACAACTTCAAGTTTGGTTCACATTTAAGTTTAGGTCAATGTTCTAAAGAAATTACTACTAAGGTTTGTGTCCATTTAACACTAGGTAAGTGCCTCTGCACTTCAACAACAACCGATGAGACACAAGTTATTGATTCATCCACCAAAAAGAGGAAACTTGTGAAACAAGCAACCAATGGTGAAAAGAAGAAGATGAAGAGTACAAAGACAAGCAACGATGAAGATGAAGGGAGAAAGTGGGGTTACTCACTTGACTTGATGTTATACGATGACCCTTGGAAGATCAAGAAAGTGTTGGAAAGTAGCGATCTTGGAAGTAATAGTAGACTCATGTTGCATAAAGTATCGGCTGAGGATTTTGTGTTGCCTATTTTGGATTCTAATAATAATACCGACGACGAAGGAATTGAAGTTACAATATTGGATATTGACACAAACTCTTTTCACACTCTCAAATTCAGGCAATTGCCTTCTTCAAACAGCTATATTTTCAAGAGTGGTTGGGTCAAAACATTTGTTCTTAGAAGAGATTTAAGGAAAGGAGATGAGGTTGGTTTTCATTGGGATCAATACAACAACCGATTTAATTTCACCGTTTTAAAGGTCTATGGAGATAGAAACTAGGTTTCACAAATCATTCATTCATGGAAGTGTGTGGTTTCTATTTCCTAACTTTTGTTACTTTTTTAGTTTCTAAGGGTTTTGATTATTATTTCATTTGTTTCTTTAGTACATGAGCCATAGTGCTTTCATTGTTATAGAAAAAAAAATTCTTTCATTGTTATAGCAAATACCAAAAAGGTTCTTTCATTGTTTTTATTATGTACAAGTTTTAATTTTTCGAATTAATTCTGATTTTGCCTATATGCTACTGTATTTATGTTTGTTGTGATCATGAGATGATTATGATAACATTAGAAAACAAAACAAAAATCAATGAAAAGTTTATTAGTCTTTATCCTATGATCTGATGATGTTAAAAGGCAAATTATCCCCACTCGAGCAATAAAAATAGAAAAGTCAATCTTTTTAAGACAAATTAATCTAAAAAAATATGTTTCAGATAAAATTATTAGGGCAGTTCGATAACCAAATAATCATAGCATGTAAAGAGATAGTCTTAAAAAATATATGAATGTAATTTGACGCTTCATAAAAAATGAAAATTTTAAAATAGCACTTAACACTTTAGTATACTACTTATTATGTCTTTTTTGACTCAACAAAACAATGTTTTAAGAACTAACATAAATTATTCTTATGTTATTCTTATGATGATGATTACTTGTCTTCTAAATAACGGTAATAACATTGTTGTTGGACCTATTCTTTCAAGTTTAAATGTAGTAATCTCAAGAGTCCTTACTTTTAGATTATTATAATTCACAAAAGAATGAAATTGTGAAAAAGAAAACTCTTTTAATGTGGCACGAGTTGAACATGTACAGTAAATAATCAAATGATAATCAAATAACAATATTTCTAAGGAGCTGGCATGAAACTCAAAATTAAATATTGAAGTGAAATTAATTCACTAGCTGCAAACCATCTATAATTTCTCGTTCAAACAAATTTATAAGTCAAAATTGTAATTTTATTTTTTGAACTTCTGAAAAGTACCGTTTCATTGCAACTTCTCTAAACAGTATTAATCACCTATTTGTTTGTATTAAAAAATTTGCACCTATTGTAAATTATTTGTAAAATTAGTAAAATTTAATATTTTTTATCTTTTAAATAAAAATGAGAATAGTTATAATTTATAATAAAAATTATACATGGGACAAATAATTATCACGAAAGAATTAATTAAAAAATACGTATTAAATATTTGTCATTGATAAATATTAAAAAAATATAAAAAAAATATTTTTCACTGATATTTACAAAAATACAAGCTAAGATTAGATCAATATCAAATATTTTCCACTTATTATCAATTTTAATTTTGTTGGTCATTTTATTATCAATTTTAATTTTATTGATCATTTTTAATTTTATTTATTCTTCTAAAAAGACTAAATTTAGTAACCTTAGAAATATCTAATTTGATTTTTTTATTAATAATATTGTAATGGATTTAGATATTTTTACCATTTATGACTTTTTTTTATTTACGGAATCTATATTAGTAGTAAAAAAAAAATCTTATTACCAAAAAGTTGAAAACAAATAAAATCTTATCAGATTTAGTAAGATTTGTTTTATAACCAAACTTAGCAAGATTTGATACAAAAATTATATAATTGACTTATAAATTTGTGGTTTTATGTATGGTAAACCCCAATAAAGAAAAAAAGTGTTCATCATGGCTTCTGAAAACATTAATTTTGGTTCATATTTCACTTTGGGTCAATGTTCTCGTGCGATTACTCCCAAAGTTTGTCTCCATTTAACACTAGGTAAGTGCCCCTGTACTTCAACAACAACTGATGAGACACAACTCTTTGATTCTTCCACCAAAAAGAGGAAACTTGTGCAACAAGCAATCAATGATGGAAAAAAGAAGATAAACAGTGATGAAAGGAGAAAGTGGGGTTACTCACTTGATGATTCTTGGGAGATAAAGAAAGTGTTGGAAGAGAGTGATATTGGCAGTAATTGTAGACTCTTGTTGAATAAAAAATTGGTTGAGTATTATATGTTGCCTCATTTGGGTTCCAATGCTGAGAAAGAAATTGAAGTTGAAATATTTGATATTGATACTGGCTCTTTGCACACTCTCAAATTCATGAAATATGTTTCTTCACAAAGTTATATTTTTAAGAGTGGTTGGGTCAAAAAATTTGTAGTTAGAAGAGATTTAAGAAAAGGTGATCAAATTGGTCTTCATTGGGATCAATACAAAAAACTGTTTAATTTCACAGTTGTCTATGGAGATAGACACTAAGTTTCACAAATCATTCATCAATGGAAGTGTGTGGCTTCTATTTGCTATTGTTTTAGTTTCTAAGGGTTTTGATTATTATTTCATTTATTTCTTTAGTACATAAGCCATACTACAACCACTTTTAAGTTCTTTCGTTCTTTAGCACAAAAAAGAAAGTTCTTTTATTGTTTTTCTTATGCAAAATTTTTAATTTTTTTCTAACTAATTGTGATTTTGCCTTTATGCTATTGCGTTTATGTTTGTTGTGATCAGTGGTTGAATATGAAGGGAGGAACAAATTGAGATGGTTATAGTAACATTAGAAACCAAACAAAAATCTATGAAAAGTTAATTAGCAGTTCAATAACTAAAGCATTTAAAGAGAAAGTCTTAAAATTACATGAAAGTAATTTTAAATCTCGTTAACGAGATTTTCGTTTAATTTTAGTTTTTTTATGTTTGTAATTTTTAGTTTTTTATTTTAAATAATTTGATGATCTTATTATTTTTTAAATTATATTTTTAAGAATAAATTCTTTTAAAAAAAAAATCTTATTCTATCGTATTAACTAATTTCTAACTCGACTCTCGTCTGAAAATAAAATTTATGTTAAAAAAATATGATGATTAAATTTATACTAAAAAGACATAATGATTTAACGATAAAATTAATTAACATTTTGAGTCAACTAATATTTTGTTGTTCGAAATTGTACAATAAAATAATATAATCTCTTAAATTTACAAAATAACAATGGAGTTTTTAAATTTGAAAAATTGGTCAAATTTAATAGCTCTACCAAAATTCTCTTTAGAAAATTGATTGAGAAGATGTATATGCTACTCTAAACTAAATAATTTTGGCCAAACCTCTCAACTAAAAAAAACTAATGCAGTGTTCGTTGTAGAAAAGAAAACCACATAAGGCATCTCTTTAGCATAATCAAACATATTTGGGAGTATTCACTTATTGATTAACTCACGAAAAATATGTTTACATACTGCTGCATCAAATAATTTAACTCGACTAACAAAATTAAGTCTAATAAAAGAGGTTATATTTTCACAACACAATAAACTCAAATTTAAATCAAGTATTCACATTTAGCGTTGGGAAACGTCACTAAAAAAAATATAGTTTAATTATTTAGTCCTACGTCAATAAGAATGATTAGAAAAAACATCCTATTAATCAATTTCAATTAGCACTTGACAGAAACCCCTCTCCAATTTATTCATCAACTATAAAACTAAATCATATAAATAAAGACAAAACCATGAATAAAAATTAAATTGAGTATGATAAATAAGTTTTTCTTTATCAAATTTATAGAAAATTTGATGTTAAATAAGTTTAAATTGTATACTTCTTTATTATTTAAATAATTATTCTTTATTTTATATATACATTTTGTATATACAAATGTTTAAAATTTTAGGTGCTTTAATAATAATTTTACTGCATTTAATTTATATGTCTTTTTCACATAAATTAAAGATATTTTCATTATTAAATAGCGCTTAGATGATATTGATTTTTTTCTCCTTAACCAAACGTCTTGAGTTTAAACACTCAAATTTTGCAAAAACAATTTTTTTCCTAATCAAAATCTATCTTTGAGAATATGTTTTATTTCATAAAAAAGTACATAATTATTTTAATTTATTTTTTTTACTAAATAATTATTTTAATTAAAAATAATTTTATAATAAGAGAAAAAGGAAAATCAATTGTAATAGCCGCATAATCAACTATTATTATTTAGTATTAGTGTAAAATAATTTACGTATATATATGATCAAACTCTAAATTGAGCAATTCACATTAAATTTTAAAATAAATAAAACCAACTCTTCAATAATTAATCAAATATATATATATATATATATATATATATATATATATATATATATATTAAGTTAATTGTAACTAATTGTGATATAAACTTTTGAGTTTATTAGAATAATAACATTTTTGAAATTTTCAGTTTACACTACTCCTTGAAGATCCAAGTCTTTAAACTCTTAAAATAAATAAATTATTTATTATTTTATAAAAAGAACGTCAAACAACACACCGAGATATATATATAAGCGAAAAATTCCCTTCGAATTTGATACACTTGAGTTTACCGTTTCGAAAGCATTGGAGTTTAGGTGTTCGTTCTGTTTCGGCATGGAAGGTGGCGAGAACATTCTAGAAGCTATTTACGAAGAAGACGACGATGATAACAACTTGGATGATGACGTTGAAATGCTTGATGTTGAAGAAGGGGAATTGATAGAGCATCATCAATCGCAACAAAACGGTGTCGTTGCACAAGAAAATAATAATATCAATAACGAAACAGATATTAATAATCAAAAACCAAAACCTCTCAGTAAGAATCAAAGGCGTAAAAACAAGAGAAAGAGAAAGAGAAAGAGTTCAGGATCCGATTCCATCAACATTAACAGGTTCATTCACATTCTTCATAATTTCACACATTTTTTCTTTAATTTTATTCAATTGTTTATCTTGTTGTACCTAATGTTGAGTGTGTAATGTTGATTGTTAAAAATAAAATTAGTTAACAACTTAAGCATTTGGGAGTGAAGATTTTTTTTTTTTTAACTTAGAATTTAGAAGACATTGATACCACTATTTGATGTTATGAAGTAGCATTAGTGTGATTGAAGCTCTTCCTTTACTAGAGGAACCCTTACTTAAAGGGAATTGGGAAACCTAACTCTTTACCATTTAGAAAGCATGATATTGGAATCATTATTATAGTTATAACCTATGTAGCTTATTGGCTTTAGATTCAAGACGTGTTTGAATTTTCGGCACGCGTTTGACATGCAGTTACATACAATTACTTCTATTTTCTCAAATTATTATTGATATTACCGATGTCTAAATGTTAATGTCCTCATCGGTGTCGGTGTTCATAGGTTGTAGCATATAAAATTAATTTAAAAATGTATTTTCAATCAAAAGAGAAATTTATATCTTAAAAGTTATTTGAGTAATTGTAAGCACTTAAAATGATATTATTTTTATTTATCTGTTGCGGTATTCGTGTGTGTATTTCGTTCAAATTTCCAAATTAAAATAATTGGTTTGTGTTGAGGTTGTAATGATGGGATTGGTCCATGTATTTTATTTCCTTTTGTTTTCCTGCATTTCGCTCAAAGGGTTAAAGGGATATAGTGCATTGAGTTGTTCGCAAGTGCCAGCTTGATCTTCTTTCCTAGGATATAAGATGTGGAAACCCTAGTAGAGTATCCATCTACAACTACCGGATAAAATGTTGTATGGAGTATCTTCATTGTTCGCACATGTGATGGATAAATGAACTTAATTATCATTCTTGCTCAGGGTAATATCAGATTCTGCTGTGAAGTTATTGATTATTTCAGGGCTTTGAATTCTTTGTTCCATTTCATTTAATCATTAATTGGAGAATTGCGCACTGATTTTTCCCTATTGACATAACATAAGTAAATACATGAATGAATTTATAGTGAATTATGTGCCCTTTTCAGGTTTGTGATAGAGACATGTCGGCGTCTGAAAGAGAAAAAGTCATACATGGTATACACAGCTGTAGGTTGCCTTGGGATTTCTGCATTGAGCGATCTCGTCAAAGAGGTATTGAAACACTGTCATTCACTGAAATGTTGATTTTTTATCTTGAGAGCATGGTCTAAATTGCAGTGTGATAGTGTTGCTTTACGATTGTCCAAATCACGTAAGATTGTGGACAAATATAATCTCAATGTGAATGTGATTGTAGATATCTTCTAAACCACAAATATTGTGACTGCAAGTGCAGTTATAGAACGCAATTTAAAACAACTCATACAGTTTTGTATGAAATATCATAGCCATTTAGGATGTCGGAAACAATTTAAAAGCAGCCTGAACAGTTTTATCAAAAGAAAAGGAACCACATAATTTTCAGCGCATTATATTACTTTGATAATATTGATGATAAATAGCTGAAAACTTGATTGATATGAAACTAATAATTGAAGAAATTTATCTACTAACATTGTCTACAACCCAATCCTCTTGATTTTGCTTTGTCAAAAGTTGCCCGAGATAGTCTGACATTCAAATGTGCGAGTTTCCGTTACCTAAGCATCTTGTCTTACTTCCCAGTACTTGTGTTCTCCTTCTTACACTGATTTCATAATTCTAAGTTCTTTGTTTTATTTTAATTCTATGGAGGTTTTTATTGCTAAGAACAATTGATATTTAGTGGTGTTAGTTTGAGGTGAGGTATACACAGCTGGTTTCATAATTCTTGTCTTAGTTCCACTACTTGTCATAATTCTGAGTCCGTTGTGTTCTTTTAATTGTATGGAGGCTTTTATTGTAAGAATGATTGATATTTGCTGGTGTGAGTTCAAGATGATTGCCCTGTGTATGGTTCTCTGCACCATGCACAGTTGTTAAAATTATCGTTATTTTCTAGTTTGAACTATTCAATACTGAAGGTGGTGTCACACACTTAACCATCAAAATGAGTGCATAATATTTTTCAAAAGTCTTTGATCAGTTCATCCCTCTGCCTTGTCGATTTTTTGGCAGCCTCCTTTTTGCTGTATAATGAATTTTCCAGCAAGTTTCTTGTCTAGCAATCCTACTATCATCCTGGTCTCCTCTGGTTCAGCTTTTCGCTTAGATCTCAGGATGATGGACCACCTTCGCACATGCTCCCCACTCTCACACGATCTTGCATTCTCTCTCACCCAAACCATCCAGTGTTCGCCATTCCATTCTCTTTCCACTCATGATCTTATTGGTGACATCTTGCTTACCAGTGAGTCATATAAGGACGAATAGCCTCCTATTTAAAGCACTCCTAAGGTGATTGTTATGCATTCTCGCTCAATGAATTCTTTATGGCTGTGATTGACACGACGTCAGTTTTAATTTATTTTTTGGTTCTCTTAAGTTCCCTCATACCTTAAAGCTTCCAAATACTGTTTTTGAATCTTGATGGCTTTGGAGAAATTTAATTAATGTTATGTGTAATTTGCTTGCGAGGAAATTTTCAATAACGAACATTCTAGTGGATTCCTTCCTTTGGTATGCACCAATGCACCATTCCAACCAGCTCTTCAAGTTGGTGATCATTCTAATCTTCTTGCTGAGTTGTCTTTCCCACAATGATTATCTCTTCAGTATATTTAGCATGCCTCGTTTGTCTTTGCAATCATGTTTCGAGGAGCCCATATTGTTTTCCCCTTATTTTAGAAGGCTTTATTTGCAATGTGCTTAAAGTTCAGCAAGCTGTAGCTTTACGAGAATTGTTAGAATTATAAGAAATATCTCATAATATATTTATTATCTCTTTGGATTGGTTTCCATAGTGCCTTATATATTTCATGATTTGTTTCCTTGTGAAATAGGATTATGAGGTTAGTACTAGTAAAAATAAGAGTTAGCATTTTTGTCTTCTATAACACATCGTATCGCATATCATTATAACACATCCTTCGCATCAATATCAATATAGAATTACTCAGTTTGTTTTCTCCTTTCCTTCTACATCTAAATCCCTATTATTTTATCAGATACTTTGCGGATTGTCTAATCTTAGCTTGTCACTGACTCTCTAACCTCTCCATCTCCAAGTCAAATGTGCATTTCATTGTATTGAAATAAATTTTTGTTTTTGTGATTTTCTTTTTATAATTTCCCTTTCTTGATGGTGATGTGGCTTTTATGAGAGAAGACATAATTTACTGACCTGTTATAAGAAAAAGGTGAGAGTTCAGATTCTACTTGATTTGGACCAGCCTTGAATTGATTATGCTTATCTATTACTCCCTAGAGCACCATACAACCATTCATAGTTTCTGAGGTATTGTATTTCGTACCCAACCTTGCAGATTTTTATCAGAAGCTAGTTTGCTCTTTCCAATCCTCTTTTTGATGAACTTTGTTTGATGTTCCTAGCTGATGAACAAGTTCATTATTTAATTATTGTGTAGATGTTTCTTCTCTTCAGTTTGCTCTCATAAACCGACAAAGTCAACCAAAATTGGATCTCTCTAAATATATCATATTATTTTGATTATTATCTGAATTTCATTATACTAATCACAACAAACATTTTTTTTCTGGCTTCTAATTAAAATATATTGCTGAGTAGGGAAAAAGCTAAAGGAACACTTGATGGTGCAAAGTTAAGATTTTAGTGATCTGATTCTCACAATAAATGGACTTGTATTTTGGTTTAATTATGTTTGGTGTTCTTCTTTAAGCTGTCCGATTTGATACGTCACAAACTTGTATAATTAATTGTTAAAGTCACAGGTGGATGCAATACAGTCTTGTGGAGGTCAGATGACTGCTGATGGTAAACGATACCGGACAGGAGGTGGTGTATTGTGGAGCATCATTAAAGTTCGAGAACCAAATGCCTACAAAGAGATAATGAAAAAAGCGAAGGAGTTCGAGGTTTGTGGTTGGCCCTAAATTTTTACTGCTTAAACACTTCCCTTTTACATTTATTATTATGTTCCCTGTATGTAATGCATTGACAAATGACAATATGATAGTATGGTTCTGAGGTGAGCATAAAACATAAAAGAGACATGTTGCAATGAAGTTCCCCCTATGACAGGGTCGAAGAAAATGTTGGACTCATTGTCGGTCTATCTTGCACTAGCAAGAGGCTAATTTCCCAACTCAGACCTGTCATCTCTTATTAGTGTGTGTATGGCTGATTGTTTGCAAACTTGAATTTTCAAAATTTGCTTTAGTTAATACATGAGTTTAAAGTGAAGTAGTTTGTGTTTGGAAACTTTTATCTCAAAAATAAGTTTTGAAGTTAAAAACTTACTATAAAATTATCAATACAATGCAAAAGTCCATTTTTTTCCGCTTTTAGTCTAATGGGATTTGAAGACTAAAAGTTTTACTTAACAGCACCCAAACATGAAAAAAAGGAACTGGACAAAATTAAGTCGGTGATTTCAAACTTGTGTCTAACTACGCATACAATTAGTCTTATGGCAGACATTCTACATAGGCTGATGCTGGTGATTATTAAACTGATACCAGAAGAATGAAACTTGTTCATGGCTTTTAATGTTTTTCTGATTTCTGAAATAGCAAGCAAAGAAATTGGGGGAGATCTTTTGTTTGATATTATCATTTTTTTAGTCTTTATTAGCCAAGACTACTGTTTAGATAGTTTTCAACTGCATCTTTTGTCAATGAGAGTACTGCTGCTTTTGATGTGTTAGTTTTGCTCAGTTGCTTTTCAAAATAGTCAATTAATGATCAACCAAGCCCATTCGATCAATTATTTGCTTTGCAATAATTAGTTCATTTTCTGATTGCTCATCTTGTTGATAATAATACAGAAGCAATTCAGGCAGCCATATATTAAGCCACCACCCATGCAAAAAAAGGAGGATTCTTCTCAAGGGGTGCCATGTACATTTTCTAGCGTTCATCAGGACAATGATTCTAAAAATCCTTCTTGTGCATCGAAAATTGAAGATCAACATGAACCCTCAGTTTCTCAAGAGAAACGCATTCCTGTTCGTGACAGATTAAGGATACCTGTTTCCTACGACGATGACTTGCTTGGAGCAAGCGTTGATGATGATGCAACCTTAACCTAAATAGAAATATCCTTCATCTTGTAACATTTTTTATTTATTATTACGACCTTCCTTATTCTTTTGCCTCTCTTCTTTTTCAGCCTTATTTTTGCTTCTGTGAAAACAAGTTCACAGATGGAGATGTTTTTCCATTTGAATTTTGTTATGAAGGATTTTGCCATTTGTGTTGAAAAGATAGGACATTTACTTAACATAGTTAATTGGCATTGCCAATTTTGATACAATTATAGAACGGATAGAAAATATTTTAATTAAAGATATTATGTTGGTCCAACATTGTCGAAAGTGGGGTTGGTTAGCTTGGTATAAAGCGCTGCATAAGCTTCATATGAATCTTGGATTGAGAATCATTTCTTTGTAAATGAACATCCTCCATTTGAAAATTTTATTAAAAAGATTAAATTAAACAGGTGTTATAGGAGTTGTTTGATGATGCATAATATCTTGACAGGAGTTACAACTTACAAATATATAGTAGCGTGTTTGGCTTAGCATTTTATTGTGGAAACACGTGTTCTAAGACGAGAAAAAGTGAGCCTCAAGATGTATGTTCTGCGATTAAATGTGAAACCGAACACACACAGTCCTTAAAAATAAAAATTACAACATTAAGTATTTGAAATGTACATTTTGCCCTCCAATGAGTCTTTTAGTTAACAAAGTAAAGAATTAATTTTACCATGATGTGTGGAACGCTTTGTATATCTTTAAAAACTAATATGACCAGTGTTTATGCACTAACTTAAGGGTTTACTCATTTCAATTTGAGTCCCTACATTTGATACCTCCTTTCTTTGTAGTGGTTTTACAATACATTGCAGCTAGGCCTTTATATATCTAGGTACTAGTAATAATTAGTGGAAGGGGCATTTAACCTAATTTTCCACTTTTCATATGCCCCAAGTTTTGTGGTTTCTTCTGTAAGAAAAGGCAAATAACAGTGCAGTCATCTACCCTAGAGGAAGGATACTTGTTTGCCCATGCAGCTGTGGCTGCTTCCACCACTGCCTTTGCAGCTGCCTCTTCACTTTCTACCTTCCACACAATTGATGCAACCTCATCATTACTTAGTACATCCCACACCTATAAGCCAAAAAAGATTAATAAATAAATAATGACAGTGCCAACATGATGCTCCATTATTTCATTTCTTAAGAATCATATATGAAAAAAGTTGATGATTTTATGCACTGGCATAAATTCGTTTTACACATGCATCCAATAATGTTAAGAACGTACTCCATCACTTGCAAGAACAACAAATTGGTCACTTGATGTTAAAGGATGATAGCAAACATCTGGGATGGAAATAACACCATGGTCTTTGAGTATGAAATCTCCAAAAGCTCTAGACATGGCTAGGCCAGGGTAGGTCTCGTTGGGCAACCATACTCGTTGGACATGTGGTTCTTCTTTTAGCGCATATACGCAACCGTTGCAACTCCTTATTCTCTCTGCTTCGCCTGCATTCCAATTCATTTACAAATATTTGTATTAAGAAATAGATCAAGGTTGATATCGATGTTTAAGGTTGATATTGATGTTCAAGGTTAATATACATAGATTAAAAATATTTAATTGATATAAAATATTATATCAAAAGTTTTGAAATGAAAAGAGTAATTTGTAATTGTAAAGGTATAAGATATATTTCATGCAACACAAACTCTTTAATTATATGCTGTAATGAGGTGGAAAAACAATAATAGAAGCTGCATATGCTTGTCTATGAGAAAGAGTCTTACAAGGCAACCCAGGCTTCAAATCAGTAGTCAATTGAATAGCTTCCAGTTTTGCATTATGGATTGTCCCTAAGATTGCTCTTGAATCACCAAGATTAGCTATGATGAGACCTTTACCCTGTTTATTATTATTCTTGTTATATCACATTTTTCATACAGATAAAAATGAATGGAGAAGTTATATGACAGTTTATTATATAGCACCAAGACCTCATATTGAAAGTATGTCCAGTCTAGGACACGTGTTTAGGGGTGTGCATGGTCCAAAAATCAAACTGAATTGCACCACATTAATAGTGCAGTTCAGTTTTTAAAAACCACTTAAAAAAAACCGATTATTTTTTTAACCAGTTACAGTTCAGTTTAAAACCGGTTTATAATTATAAACCGGTTTAGTATGTTTGAACCAATTTGAAACTGGTTTTTATCAAAATCAATTCGAACCGGTTTTTATTGAATTGTTTAAAATCAGTTTTTCATTAATTTTTTTATACTTTTCTATTTTTTTTTAACATAAAATTATACTTTTTTTTAGAATGTTCATTGGCACATCTTTCTGTTAAGTATAGTCTTTTAATATCTATCTTTTGATTTTTCAAAAATAAAATAAAAAATATTGAATTCAAAATACTAGTACATGTAGTATTAATTAGAGCGTTCAATTTAAAAAAATATATTTAAATATTTCTATAGCGTAGATATAAAAAGAAATTAATATTTTCTCAACAATGAAAGCGGCGGTCATTTTAAGATAACTATTTTTTATAAATAGATCAATCATTATAGGACAGATGAAATATTATATATTAATTAAGAATATTATATATATATATATATATATATATATATAGTTGCATTTTTTTTACTCATATGTATATAGCTTATATAAAACTATTTTTACATTAAGAAAAATGCTATTTTCAACAAAACAATGTTAATTTTCTATAACTTAATTTCAGTTAACGTTTTAGTTATTTATCTTTTTTTTTCTTTTTGAGTTAGTCCTTTATTTTAATTTTAAGTGATAATTTGATCTTTTATGTTTTAAAATGTCAGCAATGTTATCATTTTTTACAAAAATTCAAAAAATCCATCAAAATTTTCAACTAAAATCCATAAATTAATTATATTTTTCAATATAATATAAATTTTATCAAATTCGAAACTCAAATATTCAAATAAACTCATATTTCCATATCTAACAACATCAAATAAAGAATGAAAATATGAGTTTATTTGAATATTTGAGTTATGAATTTGATGAAATTTGTATTATATTAAAGAATATAATTAATTTTATGGATTTTGGTTGAAAATTTTGATGAATTTTTGTAAAAAAAAGGATAATATAGTTGACATTTTAAAACATAAAAGATCAAATTGTCACTTAAAATTAAAATAAATGACCAAATAAAAAAAAAGATAAAGGACTAAAATGTTAACTAAAATTAAGTTAAGAAACCACATGTGCTATTTATCATTTTATTTTTTATATTAACAATGTTAATTTTGATTTTATGATATTAAATACAAAAAGGTTTGAAAGTGGTTCAAACTGGTTTTTTAAAAAAAGTTTAGTTAACTAGACTTTTTGAAATTTATGGTGCAGTTCATAAACTATTTAATTGGTTTGGCTTTTTATGGTGCAATGCAATTCAGTTTATGAATGCAGTTCAATTAACTACATTTTTTACACACCCCTACACGTGTTAGTGTTTGACACTGACACGGCAATGATACATTTAATTACTTTTACTTTCTTAAATAATTAATGTCAGTTTCAATTTCACACGTAAGTGTTAGTGCTTCTTAGATTTATGTACCAGTCTTATGACAACTACAGCAGTAGTTCCACTGCAAGAACAATCTATATTCTCTTGTAGCTTCACCTCCTTATCCATCACCTTAAAAGCACCAAGAATAGCTTCTTTCCATTTTAGAAAGTTCTTTGGAAAATTGTTTTGTTTGTAATCCAAAATATTTTTGTGTGTATCAATCTCCTCAAAACCATTATTTTGGCTTGATATGAGAAAAGACAAATTACTATTCACTAACTTGCTCACTATGTGTCCATTCCTTCCATGTCCATCATAAACACCACAAAATGCTCCATCTTCCATCTCATAACCCTTTTAAGGAACAAAAAAGAGAAAAGAAACAAAAAGGAAACATGGGGTATTAGTAATTTTATATATATCATAGTTACAAAAGTATATGACTTAAAAAAAGTTAGTTATTGCAATTTGAGTTACAACATCAAATAGAGATAAATATAAGTCTCGTTTGGTTGTAATTATCACAATTAACAGTACTGATGTTTAGACATTATAAAACCGACATCATATAGAGATATATAAAAGGTACATTCAAAACAAGTGTTAGTCTGATCGAAAGAGAGAGAAATGAATATAAAATAATATATAAATACTGTGTCTAAAATCTTTCTAACGTCAAAATCTTTTTATACATACTATGATGACATAAATGTGGACCATACTCCCTCCCTCCCTCTCTCTTCTTCCATAAATGTGGGTTGTATTTGTGTCCAAAAGTGTGTTCAAATAACATTTCTCTATAAAAAAAAAAGTTTGCAACTATAAAAATAACATTTATGTCTTGCGATTTGTAATTGACACAATATCAACTGCATTTGATTGCAATTTT
The DNA here is from genome assembly GCA_037974295.1 of Cicer cuneatum. Taxonomy (NCBI): domain Eukaryota; kingdom Viridiplantae; phylum Streptophyta; class Magnoliopsida; order Fabales; family Fabaceae; genus Cicer; species Cicer cuneatum. Next base: position 76,047,368 of record JBBPBO010000001.1, on the reverse strand, counting down.
TCTTAATATCATGGATTACAACTGCAATTTAAAACCTTAAAAAAGAATGTCATGCAAATTATTGAAAGACAAACCTGATAAAGAGAGGCAGCATCTTGGTTGAGACCTTTAGTACCTTTTTTAGAGTAAATAGAGCAAAGTCTTTGAGTCTCATGTTGGACCTTGTTTGCTTCAAATATCATGACATTTTCATCATGAACTTGGGGGATTCCATGAATCTCTGAAGATGCAACGGATATGCAGATACCCATTCTACTTGTTATGTATTTATTTTTTAATAAATACAAGTCTACTCCTCTAGACTTTGAATGAAGACCTTATTATATAGCAAATAATTTGTTATAAATAAATGTCCATATGTGATTACCAAAGGCTATAAATGATAACATAAGCTTTATTTATATGAAATAATTGACTTTTTTTTTAATTGTTAGTTGTTCAATTGGGCTGTCCCAATAATGTCTTTAAGGGACATTTGGAATGTATTCTTCCAAAGTAATCACCAAAGGGGTATGACTTTCTATTTAAAACTATATAGTTCGAGTTGTTATTCAACTAACCATTATTTGTTGATGAAGCATTGACACATTAAAATATTAATTAATTAACTACACATAATTCACTTATCTTTTAATGGACACCACAGACCACACACATAATCCTTTAAATTTGATTTTCAATCTTGAAATCTAAGACGTCGGTTTTGATCCAATAGTCACAATTTGCATGACTATATGGATGCCTAATCGATCGGAATCAAAGTACATAGATCACAACCTTTAGTCAAAAAAAAAAAAAAAAACTCATAAATCACAACCTAGCATTTTTGTATATGTTGTTTGGTGATTGGCACAACATAATTTTGTGTCGTGTTTTATTTGGTATGTGTTAACATTCAAAATAGAACAATATAAAATGCACTACAATGTCTTATATTGTAATATTCGTTCTACACTAGGAGAAGACACACAGGTGACATAACAATATTTTGATATTTTGAAATATTTACTATTTATCATTAAATTATATATTATCATGCTCTACTCTTATTAATAATAATAATAATAATATATTCTTAAGTATTATTTTACATTTATCATTATAATAAAAAGTAATTTACAATTATAGTTCTTAAGTTTTTACAAAAATCAGTTTATAAAGTGAAGAGTGTCTATTGAACTATATATTTTATCTATATAAAATTTGAGTTTTTTCTAATAATAATGTTGAATAAACTTTTTAACTATATTGCATAGTTATGATATTACAAATTAAACAAAATTAAAATAGAGTGACTCATTATTGTGTGTAATTCTTTCCATTCCGTCCCACCGATAATCATGGAGTCAATAATATCATCCAGCTAGAGTAATAAAGTGGTTTAGTAGATTGAGTGGAGAGACCTATAGATTGAGTTTTCTTTTGTAATTCTTTCCATTCTGTCCCAACAATACTCAAAATATTAGTATAAGTTGATTAAAAAAGTGGATGTATTACGTTAAACAAAAAAAAAAGTGAGTAGTGCAAAAAAAAACAGTCTAAACTGTATACTATGAAATTTTATTCTCCTTAAAAGAAATTTAATAATAGAAAGCAAGTACAAGAGTATATATAGCATTTGTTATATGCTATAACATAACAATTAAACTGTAAAGAGTAATTTAAGTATAATCTAATATCTCCCCTCAAGCTGAATTATATATATCTAATAAACCAAACTTGGAAATAAAGGAACGAAATGGGGTAGGATTCAAAGCCTTTGTGAATATATTTGCTAACTGTTTTGAAGAATTGATAGGTAGAATATGAAATAACTTTTGTAGTAGTTTTTCCCGAACTATGTGACAGTCGATCTCAATATGTTTTGTGCGTTCATGAAAGGACGCATTAGCAGCAATGTGCCAAGCAGATTGGCTATCACAATAAAGTAGATCTAGAGTTGTAAAATAAAGTTGGAAATCTTGTAGAAGAAAGGTTAACCATTGAATCTCACATACAGTGGATGCCATAGATCTGTACTCAGCTTCAGAAGACGAACGTGAAACTGTCGGTTGCTTTTTAGACTTCCATGAAACCAAGGAATCCCCCAAGAAGATACAATAACCACTCACTGATTTTATGGTCTCAGCACAAGTTGCCCAATCGGAATCACAAAAGGCTTTAAGTTCTAACGAAGAAGAAGAAGGTAGGAAAATGTCGTTGTCTGCAGAGTTCTTAAGATAATGCAGAACATGAATAGTTGCTGCAAAGTGGTGAGAAGTTGGTTTGTTGGTGTATTGACTTAATTGTTGAACAGCGAAGCTGATATCCAGATGAGTGTTGGTGAGGTAAATAAGTTTTCCAATTAGTCTTCTATAAGGCTCAGGATCAAATAAGTAATTTGTGTTTGTAGGTGAAAACTTTAAGCCGTTTTGCATAGGTGTTGAAACCGGTTTTGTGGCAAGGAGGCCTGCTAAAGCGAGGATGTCAAGTGTATATTTACATTGCTAGATTTACTTCGTGATATTTCCAATCCTAGGAAATATTTAAGTTGTCCAAGGTCTTTAATTCGAAAACTCTTATGAAAGATGCCCTTTATGTGGATAATTTATGTCATATCATTACCTGCAAGTATCAAATCATCAACATAAATCAGTAATGCAGTAAAGGAATGACCTTTATGTTTGATAAACAATGAATTATCATTGGTTGATGGACAATAGCCATTAGAAGTTAATGCACTAGACAATTTTGCATACCATTGTCTACTTGATTGCTTTAAACCATAAATTGATTTAAGCAATTTACAAATCTTATTGGGAGAATTAGAATTAAGACCACGAGGCAAAACCATATAAACCTCTTCATTTAAAGTGCCATGAAGAAAGGAATTATAAACATCTAATTGATGTAAGAACCAATTTTGTGATGAAGCAATGGATAATAACAATCTAATTGTAGTTAATTTTGCAATTGAACTATAAGTATAAAAAAAATCAATACCTTCAATTTGGGTAAAACCCTTAGCTACAAGACGAGCTTTATACCTTTCGATAGTGTCGCCGGCTTTATATTTAATTTTGTATACCCACTTATAACCTATAGGCTTCTTACCTTATAGAAGATCGAAAACAATCCATGTGTTGTTATGATGCAAAGCTGACAATTCAGATTGCATAGCTTGTATCCATGAAGGATGTTTTATGGCCTCCGCGTATGTGGATGGCTCGGTCATATAAGTAATAGAACAAATGTGTTTCTTATGGGCAGTAGACAAGTTAGTATAAGATAAAAAATTGGATAAAGGATAACATACATCACTAGATGATTGAGGAACCAAAGCATTACAGTGATAAACATCTAAGTATGGGGAGGGTTCCTAATCCAAGTGGATCTTCTAAGTGTGTGTGTGTCATCATCAGAATTAATGTGTGCATCATTAAGGGAGATAGAAGAAACAGGGGAAGGCATCAAATCATAGTTATTAGCATGTGTACATAAATGCATATTATTGGAAGCAGTAGGAAGAATGATATCATCAAAGAGAAAATTGTAGTCATCTTGAGTAATAATATGATCATTGCTGGAATTTAAAACAGGAGCAACATAAGGAAAGTAAGATTCATGAAAAATAGCATTTCTAGAAATAAAAACATTTTTAATTTGTAAATCATACAATAAGTAACCTTTGGTTCCATGTTTAAAATCCAAGAAGATACATTTTCTAGCACGAAGATCAAGTTTAGATCTATTTTGAACCAAAGTAGTAGCATATGATAAACACCCAGAAACATTTAAATCAAGAAAAGTTGGAGGTTGGTTATGCAAAACCTCAAAAGGGGTTTTACTTTTTAGAAGTGGGGTAGGCAATCTACTGATCAAATAAACAACATGTGATATGGCATAAGCCCAAAAATACTTAGGCAAATGTGATTGGAATAACAAAGCTCTTGTGACATTTAAAAGGTGTTTATGTTTGTGCTCCACAACAGAATTCTGCTATGGCGTTTCGACGCAAGAGGTTTGATGAATGATGCCTAAGGAGGAATAAAATTCAGGCATCTTAAACTTCATTTCATTATCACTCCTAATTGTTTTAACAGTGCATGAAAACTGATTGTGAATCATTTTAATGAAATGCTTAATACAAGTTCTAGTTTCAGGTTTAGATTTCGTCAAAAACAACCAAGTATGTCTAGAGAAATCATCCACAACAGTAAATAAATAAGCATGCCCTTGAATAGATTTCACCCGAATGGGACTCCAAATGTCCATATACAACAACTCAAATATAGAAGATATAGAAGAATGACTTATAGGAAAAGAAAGTTTACATTGTTTTGCAAAATGGCAAGAGTCACAAATCAAGGTTTTATTAGTATAGAAGTAAGAAATCTATTACAAAGATGTTGAATAACAAAGTGAGAAGGGTGGCCTAAACAATAATGCCACATGTCAAATTGACTATTATTAGTATCTACAACATTATTAGTGTTGAAGTTATGGGATTTTCGAGAAAAGGAGGAGAGAAAATAATAAGGGTTTCAATATTATTGATAATAACTTAATGTTGTGTTGATTACAAAAGACTCAATACTAATCTCTATTTATAGAGAAACATAGACTCAACCCTAAATCAGGAACAAATCATAATAATAATTAGAGATATTCTAAGATACCTTTATGATTATAAATTGATCATAGAAAATAACTCAAGATACTCTAATATGATATAAAAAATATTATAAGATATTTTCTAATATTCTAACAATTAGAAACATGATGAACATCATGAAAATTAACATAAGCATGAAGTAGCTAGAATATCACTAGAAGGGGGGTTAAATAGAGATATTTGTTGTTTTAAATTTTTTGAGTTTTAAAGCTTTATCTTCTTCGGGAGGATGAAAATCAGAGGTTGGAAATTTAAAACTATGAGTATGAACTGATTACTAAAAGATATATATATATATATATATATATATATATATATATATATATATATATATATATATATATATATATATATAGATGATAGAGAATGACACTCACAACTTTATACTGGTTCACCCAATAAGGGCTATGTCCATTCCTCACACACTTGTGAGATTTCACTAAAATCGAAACGATTAACCTCTCACAGAGGTCAATTACAATTTGTGTGTTCTAGAGCCTCACCAAGCTTACAATCTCTTCTCACAAATTTCAACTATTTCTAAGTGTAACTCACTTGGAAATTACAATATTGTTTGATGATGTTTATGATATTCCTCTTTACTAACACTTTCTAAAAAGATATTTCAAAGATCTAGTGTAAGATTATAGAAAGTATAAAGAGATGATGGAAATGCTCTTAATAGCTCTTAGACTTTCTCTTTGTATGCTTTGTAGTTGTGTGTTAAATGAAGAAGAGCACCCTTCCTTTTATAGAGTTGTAAGATGGTCTATCCATGTGTTTTGATGTTTCATGACTGTAAGACCCTTAATTTTAAATATTAATTTTGGAATTATGGTCAAGGGCATTTTGGGAATTTTGTAAATATTTAATATATGTATGTTTTGAGTGAATATATATATATATAAATATTTATTTTGAAGTATGAATTAAAATTATTGGGTGAAGAATTAAATTAATTTAATTTTAAGTAATTAAATTAATTGGACAATTAAGTAAGGATTAAGTGGCTAATTACAAGATAATTAAAGAGCTGGAAAATCAGGCAAGTGGCAAGTGAGGTGGCACTTTGAGAGCCTATATATAGGAGTGAGAAGGATGGTAATTTCATAACACCATTCCTTCCACCATACTGCCCATATTGCATGTACCAACTCCATCACTCTCCCATTTTCTGTCTCTGTTTTCTGCTTTCTGCTTTTCCCGAACTGAAATTGTAGAGAGGGAAAAACCTTCAAACACCATTAACTGAAATTCCAGCCATCAAACCTGAAAACCCCCAGTAGTAAAGTTAATCTCCACTTCAATACGAAGAGAAAGAACCCAGTTTTGCAGCAGCAAACTCAGGGAACTGCTTCACCGTTTTTGGGACGCAGAGAAGGGAACGCAGCAGGAATCAGAGGAAATAGCAAAGCACGCTACAAGGGTAAGGGCACCTTCCATCTTTTAGTGCATTAGGGCCATAAATTGTGCTGTTTCAGTTCTGTTTTTAAAAGAAAAGCTGTTTTCGAAAATGTCATTTTGAGAGAAAATGCATTTTTTGAGAAGTGATTATTCTGATAAGTTGTTGTTGGCTGTGTTTACTGGTAAAATATGTTGTTTTACATTCTGTGTGAATGCTGGAAAATGTTTGCATGCCATTTTAGTTATGATTAAAATGCATGTCTTAAAACTGTTTTGAAATTAGCATTAAAATGTTAAATGCATTATGTTGGTGCTTGGTGTTCTGTGATGTTTGTTTGTCATTCTGTTGTGTTTTGAGAAAACTAAACACATGCATGTTTACTCTGGTGTTTTGGGAAAACTAAATGCATGCATGTTTGCTCTGGTGTTTGAGAACTCTGAGATGTTGCATGTTTGTTTCTGTTGAGTGTGAATACTGATATGTTGCGTGATGATCTGATGACTGATCATCTGTCCCTGTTTTGGATAAACTGGTGTTCATGGTTCTGATTATGTTTTATGTTGTGAGATTCTGGTGATGAGAATGATGATTCTGATTCTGGTTGTTCTGGGTGATCTTGATGATCTTGTTAATTCTGATTCTGGTTGTGTTGTGTGATTCTGGTGGTGTTAATGGTTTTTAAAGAAAAAGGGATTATAAATGAGGAAAGGTTTTCTTGAACAAGTGCAGAATCTGTTTGATGTTGGCTGTTGTTTTAAAAGAATCAGTTTTGAAAAGGGTTGAATTTTCACTGGTTTTCGAAGGTGTATTCGACTACAACATGTGTGTATTTGAATACAACCTTCCAGGTTTTTGTTTTATTTTAAAGTTTTCAAACCTGTATTCGAATACGAGCCCCTGTATTCGAATACAGAGGAAAGAGTTTTGCTTCTGTATTCGCATCTGTATTCGACTACGATCAGGTCGTATTCGAATACAGAAGTGAACTTTTAACACTGTGTTCGCATCTGTAGTCGACTACAGACATGCTGTAGTCGAATACAGATTCGAGTTTTTCCAGAAACTCCATTTTTAGCTTTTGTATTCGAATACAAGGAAGCTGTATTCGAATACAGATTCGTGTTTTCCAGAAAAACAAGTTTTAATCACTGTTATGTGAGTTTTGAAGTGTTGAGAAACCCTGAGATGTTTTAAATGATTTGAAAAGAAGTCTATGAAATGGTTTTAAAGAGGGGAGAAAGATGTTTGAAAATCTTTGAGTGACTTGGGAGAAAAGGCTGAATTTTTCAAAGGTTAAACTCCTGTATTCGACTACAGCCATGCTGTATTCGAATACAGAATGTTAAATTTCAATTCCTGCTTCTGTATTCGAATACAGGGAGTCTGTATTCGAATACAGATTATTGTTTTCAGCAAATTTCCAGTTTTAAGGATGTTTTGAAGACCCTGAGTGTTTGGGAAATACTGGGAATGTTGTGGTGAGTTAAAGTGGAACTTTTGATGAGATTTTGAAGTAGTGGTGATGAAGTTTTAAAAACTTTACTGATGTAATGAAAGAGGTTGATCTATGCACTGAAATCTGCCTCTGCATTCGAATACCAGATGGCTGTATTCGAATATAGAGAGTGAATCTGCACTGTTTTTGGCTCCTGTAGTCAAATACAGAAGAGCTGTATTCGAATACAGATTCGTAAATCTCAGAAAAAATCCCAGTTTTAATTATGTGTCTGAATTTTTGAGAGGTTGGGAAAACATTTCAAAGTATGAATGATTAATTCACTGTTAATTCATGATTGTGATGTTGTTATGTATGACTGTGTTGCAATATTTAAATATGATTGAGAGGCATTAAGTTCTGTTATGCATTCTGTTTCTAGAGAAGTGAAACATTGCATATTCATGCATTTGCATAGTCAAGTGGTACCTGCGATGGGCCACAGAGTAATGCGCAACCACGTGCTGATCTGTTGAGCGATTGCACGAGTGTTGGACTGTTGAGCGTATGCACTAAGTACTGATCTGTTGATCGTATGCACTAAGTACTGATCTGTTGAGCGATTGTACTTTGGTATATAAGTGTTGGACTGTTGAGCGTCTGCACTGGTACTGGACTGTTGAGCGTCTGTACCCTGAAATGCGCAACCCCGTGCTGATCTGTTGAGCGATTGCACGAGTGCTTGACTGTTGAGCGTCTGCACTAGGTACTAATCTGTTGAGCGATTGTACCTTGGGTGATGTCAAACGTGCTGGTCTGTTGAGCGACTGCACGATGTGCTGGACTGTTGAGCGTCTGCACTGGTGCTGATCTGTTGAGCGATTGCACCCTGGTCATGAGGGCCGTTGAGATGTGCTGGTCTGTCGAGCGACTGCACCTTGGTGATTCCAAGAAAATTACGCATGAGCATATATGCATTGCATTGTGGGATTTGACCGTTGTGTCATGATTGTTATATGATGAATGTTGGAAATTAATGCGTGTGAGTGCTGTCCAAAAATCTGAAATTTCTGAATTTATGATTGTGTTTTGTTGACGTGTTGGCTGTACTTGCTGCATATTCATAAGCATTAACTGTTGTTTTGAAAAGGCATGAAAGTCATAAATTTTCAAAATAAGCGTTATTATTTTCCTCTTCATCATAACTTATGTCATGATTATAAATGTTGTTGTACAATATATGCTATGTGAATATTTGTTATTTTCGGTTGGTTACCCCCTTGCAATTATATTGTGGACTTTGGGCTTTGCCCTCAGATGCCTCCCAAACCCACGCCGCCCGTGGGAACCCGAACGACGGAAACGTCGTTGAATTTCCTTGACCGCTACTCGCGCACTGCTTGGGCTTTTGACCCCCTCTCAAGCAGAGCGACCTATACGGGGTGGCTAGAGCGGACTAGTAGGACAGATGGTGTTGAAGACTTCGTAGAGCGCACTCACGCGAGCATAGATTTCCCCGTACCTTCTTGCCTGGTGTTAAAGGCGCACGGAGTGTTTGACGATGCTGAGGAGCCTACTGAAAGGGTTGAGACGGAGGCCACTGTAGGAGTGGTGACTCCCAATCCTGAGATTGGAAGAGAGATACATGAGTCTGATGCGATAGAGGAGCGTGATGAGCAGAGACTGGTAGCGACTGAGATTCCGGGTCCATCTAGGATTTCCGACGACTGCTACGAGATTCTGGCACCGCCAAAGCGGGCACGAGTATGTATTGACTTGACTTCGGAGGAGACCGACCCTTCTATGTATGACGGGGAAGAGGAGGAGGTTACGTCGAAGCGAGCTGCAGATTCAGAGAGGACTTGTGTGGGATGCGGAGGGAATCCGTGCTACTGCAGCTTCAGCGCATGATCAGTTAGACTTATTGTATTAGGTTTTGGGTTGAAATTGTAATTTGTCTTATTTTGGAAATCTTGTACTATTTTCCGCTAAACCATGTACTCTGATATTTACTATTGATGTATTATGACAATGATATTTTGGGATGTATTAATATTTAGAAGTGAATTTCCAAGATAAGTACTTCGTGATAATCCTGATGAAGTATTTGGTTTACGTTCATCGATTAATCAATAACGTACTATATTACGAAAAACTTTATTTTAATTCTTTTGAAATAAATTTGGGAAAAACTTATTTTAATTATTATTTTAAAAAAAAAATGCACCCGCGCTGTGTTTTAAACTCGGGGTGTTACAATGATCGTTGGGAACTTTAATCAAAAGTCCAAGGCCAGTAATCTTCATTACAGAAATGTCATTCAGCTGTCTTTTGTCTTGTTTGAGTGCAAGAGGATGGGAATTCAGTCTATCCTCGTATAGGAGGTTCAAACCTCCTTGATGTTGGAGCCTTAGTTGTCCTTTTGCTTTTTCGTTCTCCAAGACATGTCAGATTCTATTTTGGTCTTGTTTAGTACAATCTTTATGTACTTTAAAAAGGTAGAACCATTTTCATCATATGAGGATGAAGAGAGCTGGAGGTCAATCCTCTTACAGTTCATCCTTCTTTGTTTATCCTCTGCCTTTGTCCTCTTCAGTTAACTTAATTTTTCTTTCAAACTCTAACACTGATTTAACTTCTCTTTTGATAAGAAATCATTGTTAACGTGATTTTGAAGATTTTACAGTTTTGTTGGTTCATCCTCTTCGAGGGTTCATCCTCTAGTCTATCCTCTAGTTTGAAAAACTTGTTGGATTGACTCAGCTTTTGTTTCTTTTGAAGTGTAACCTGTTTTCTAATATTAATTCACTCAAGAGCACAAATTAGTCATTTAAGAAGAATCATAATTAAATAATTTTGTCATCGTTAAAACTATTTGAGAGAGATTTTATCTCAACAAAGCAAATTTAGGCAATTGTGCATTACTAGTAATCTTAAAAACTTGTGTGAGAATGTAAAGATTGTTGACAACTTCAACATGTCCAATCATCCTCCGGTTATTGGAATCCTGAATGCAACAAGATTTATGTGAGAAAATTAATTCGCAATTCGTATAATGTGTGAGTTTGTAAATGGATATCAAACTAAATTGATATTGGGGAATATAAAGAACATCATTAAGATGCAAATATAGGGAAAGATGCACTGCTCCTACAAAGTGTGCATATATAAGATGTCCATTTGGAAACTTAACAGGAATAGGAGTAATCTGTTTAATAGATGAAAAACAATAAATAAAATGACATACATGATCAAATGCTCCTGAGTCTAGAATCCAAACAGATGAAAAAGAAGAGTGCATACCTAATTTTGAAATGCTAGAAATTACATGATTACCAGTATCATCATAAACGTTCTTGTTGGAGTTTGAGGCAGAATTTTTGCCCTTTGAAGTCTGAAGCAAAGTGATGAGGTATTGATACTCATCTTTTGAAATTAAAAGACCATTATCTGAAGTAGTAGAAGCGAGATTTGTAGAATGTTTGGATTCCACATTGTTAATGTTGGAAGAAGAATTGGAATTGGTAGACGAATTCTTCGAACGATAACCCGGAGGGAAGCCATGTTTGAAATAACATGTGTCAATGGTATGCTTTGTCTTGTGACAATTGGTGCAAACCATAGATGGTTTGGATCCTCAGTCACATCCCCTACCAGGATTGGAGTTTCCCTTACCAGAACCATTTGATATCGAATTGAAAACAAACACGGTTGAATCCGGAGTAGTAGAATTGGGGGACAAATCTTGTTGCATCACCAATGAATAAGTCTTGCTAATTGGAGGTAAAGAATCCATGAGAAGTATTTGAGTTCTAACATTTTGATTAGAATCATTCAAACCTTTCAAGAAACATATGACATATTCTTTATGCTTGAATTTGCGGTACTGAGATGACATGAACAAGGGTTTTTGCATGTGCAAGAAGCAGTAGGTCGAAGATCTTCTAATTCGTCCCATAATATATTCATGTCAGTAAAATATTGAGATAAAGAACGCTCACCCTGTTTCATGGAATGCAGATCGCGCAGAAGATCTGAGAAACGAAAATGGTTCCCTTTGGTAAATCAATCTTGAAGATCGTTTCAAAGTTCTGTTGCATTATCAATACAAACCGTGCTCGTGAGAGATGTGCGGTGACAAGGTGCGATTTATCCAAGAAAGAACCATATTACTACCTCGTTCCCAAAGCTCATAATTAGGATCATTGTGAGGCGGTGATGGAAGTGTGTCGTTGATGAATCGAAGTTTGTTTTTAGAAGCAAGTGCTCTTCGCATCAATCTGCTCCAATTGTAATATTTGTGATGATTAAGCGGCGGTGCGACGAGGGTAGCACCGAGTTTTCGCCAGGATGAAGATAATAGGGATTTTTGGGGTTCTGAGAGGGATCAAGGGTTGGAGGTTCATTGTTAAAAAGAGGAATAGAGATAGAATCATGTTCTGAAGAATCGGAATCAAAATCATGTATGGAAGCCATGGATGGGAATGGAAATCAAATAAGGAGAAGGGAAAGTGAGCTTTAGATAAGAAGGGTGGAAATCACTATTTAATTGATACCATATTAGTACTAACTGTATACTATGAAACATCATCCTCCTTAAAAGAAATTTAATAATAAGGAGTAAGTACAAGAGTATATATATAACATTTGTTATATGCTATAACATAATAACAACTATATCATAATAGCAATTAAAGTGCAACTAACTCAATTAGTTAGTTACAATGTAAAGACTAATTTAAATATAGTCTAATATCTTTAACCATCTTGGACCATCAAACGTTTTAAAAAAAGCATATGTTACTCAATCCATATTTTTTTGTGATTGAAAATTATTTTTCAAAACTCAAAAACAAATGTTCTCAATTTCTTTGCCTCAAATAATTTTGTATTAATTTTATATCTAACAAGTAACAAGTGTTAGTACATTGAATTATACCTTCGTCAAACCACAAAAATTAATTAAATAAAATGATTTAAAATTTGTTCTTACTAAAGTCTCTCATAACTTGGTAGTGGACACTAAGGATAATTTATAAACTATTATCTCACTTCTCAAATTATTAAATTAAAGCGTCTTTTCACATAGGATAAAACTCTGATGGCTGATCAACAGACCTACAAATAAAATTTAGATCTAGATTAATGTTGAGAGAATAGTTTAGTAAAATATAATATGCCCACAAAAATATAATAAATAAATTATCTTGATAAATTACAATCAAATTACATAAAACATATATAAACATAATATATAAGTAATTAATTAGTATGACTTTTTTTAAATAAATAAATAAACTAATATGACTAATTCCTGGGCAGAATCACTCTAACTTTTAAACTTGTCCACCTTAAATTTTTTAAAAAATTATACCAATATCTCTATTTTTACGCAATAACCTTCACACCCAAAATTTAAAAGTACACCACTTGAACTAAGTATTTTTATTTTTTGTTATAATGTTCTTAAAAATGAATTTTAAAAATAAAATTTCAAATGAAAAATTGGTTTAAATAGTTTAACTTAAAATATTATTTTAGGTACTTCATCTATTTGCTACAACTTTTTGTAGGTAATGAAATTTCAAAAAGTGATTAAAATTAAAAGCTATTTTAAAAGATACTTTTTTATAAAAAAAATTAATTTTTATCTTGTTAAAATATTTAATAATGAATATCTCAATTATTTATTGTCAAAATTACTTTTTTAATCAATAACAAATGAATTTAAAATAACTTCTATTATTTTTAAGTAAGTCAAAATCAATTTTGAAAAATCTTAAATAAACGGCTCAATATCTTTGTGCAATATCTAAAACTATCCCCACTTTTCATCCTAAAAACATGCTAACATGAATTAGCCTTCTTACAATGTATCGTTAATAGGGTGACAAAAATGTATTAGTAGGAGTAGTTAGATAAAAATGTCTAGGGGTTTTAATTTTATGATGAAAGGGTGTTCTTCACTCATGCTCAACATTAGTTTTTCAGATTCAATGTCTGGCACATCAGCTTGATAATGTTGTGTTTCAGCATATTTTTCTTGTGGAAAATTCAGTGGTTGAACCCTTACGAAAACATGAGATCTCTCTTTTGGTTCCAACTGCTTTAAAGTTTTCTATGCTGTTTTTTTTTTTTGTGAAGAATATTAACAAAACACTATTTAACACATTTTCTCAACACCTATATATTAAAGATCAAATAAGAGAATATATTGCTATTATTTTATTTTTACATTTAGTATTTCTTTCAAACTAGTAGAATTTGACTTCTCTACAGTGAACAATTTGCTTTAAAAAATAAAGTAACTACTATAATTAATGATGATCAAATCAATAATTGATATTATATGCACATATACAATTAATATCAACCATTGATCACCTCACCTTAACCATCTTATAGCTGATTCCCATCTATTAAAAATAATAATAAAAATAACAATGGTCCAAATAAAACACAGGGAGTACACATCTAATTTATTTTAAAAAATAGTTAAATATATAGTTAATAAAATAATATGAACCAATTGATTAACTCCACTCAAGTTTTGAGTATGCAAAAGTGCTTTAGTGCCGCTATTTATTAATACTAACTAGAATGCAAAGCGGCTCCCAGTTCCATCCAGGAAGCGATCAGTGTGCCACCCTTTATTCTGCAATTCTTTTAGAAATACATGAAATACTCCATTCATTTTTTCATAGGCTTCTTGCAGGACATTAGCACTAAGCTCATGGGAGGAACTCTCAATTTGTTCAGCAAATGCAGCAACTAGCCACCCTCTCAATGCATCTTCACCACTAGCATCTTGCTTCAATACCATGTCAATACATTTACCTCCGCCACTTAAAAGAAAGTTCTCTTTATGGAACACTTGCTTTATTTCAACAAGCTTGGAAGGTTTAATAACTTCATGTAAAGCCTTCCCTACTCTTACATTTCCAGCATCTTCTTTGATCCTCGCAGGAAAAAGCAGGTTTTCTCTATATCTTATGTCAGCAGGGCTTGATACAATTCCTGCCTGTTATGGAATTCAATTAACAGTCAAACACCAATTTACGTTCTCAAATAAGAGGAAGGAAAAACCGAGTTTTTCATTTAGAACAAAATAGTCCAAACCAGACCTTGAGAAAATCAGTCACGATCATAGCTGTTCTTCGTGGATTCAAAGTATTGATAGGAGTTGCTCTCATCTCTTCAGACACAGAGTATATATGTATAAATGAAAGGAGAGGAACTGCAACCAACTGGCATAAAATGTGTTTCATAATCAAACCATCGATACAACATATGTTTACCATTGAGTTCTACCACATGATTAATTATAACTCTAGACAGTAAAGAAGAAGAAGAAAATACTTTCTTTCATCTTTCGAGTAATGGTTCTAATTGAGACGAAGGAAGAGATCTCATTAACTTCATTCTCGTCATTTCTTTTTGTTTAACTTAAAAAAATAACTTTTCGTATAACTTTAACAACAGTAAACAGTTACACATTTGCATGATTTAACATTTTCTAGACATACTACCTTAAAGTTACAACTTATTTTAGGCATTACTCCCACCTTTAAAAAATTCCTACTTAAGGGTGGCGAAAATGTTAAATTGCTTCGGTTAACATTTTCAAGTCAAACCAAAGTTGAAGGATTTAAATGACCCCAAATCAAGGTTGGGGGTTATTTGAAAAAAGTGTCATTTTTACCCTAAACGGTTAAAATCTTTATACCTTTCCGTGCACTGATGCACAAATAGTAGAAGCTAATCGAATTCCAATCCCAATTCCAACAACATTACAGAGAGTTGAAAAAGCCTCCCCTTTAGCAAATAGGTCGCTGAGATTTGCTTCTTTAGCGAACGAAGAATATATTGGCAATCGTGTTGCTCTAGCTGCAACAAGAGCCATCCCCTGTTAACTCCATAATAACCGAAAGATAAGTTAATAGCAAAGAATAAAGTTGAACATTTACTATAAATCTAGAGTAAGATGCTTGCTAAAGTTCTTAATTATGAATAACATAGGTTTTAATAAACAATTACCACTGAATCAAACTTTAAATTGCAGCAAATGCCATAACGGGAAATTACTTATAAGAGAATTCGATAGAAATATAAACCTTCGCAAAATTTCCTAGGCCTGCCATTTCAAGGAAAAGATGCGGGCATAACGGAGAAAGCACTTCCAATCCCATGCCTAAATCATACAGCACATCAGCTGCAAAATGTAAAGTTATTAACAGTCAGACAACTTGTAAACTAAGCAAATTACAACTAATATATTTTTGCCAACCTAGTAACCTCCATCGTTTAGGCTCAGAATCCATTCTTGCACCCCAATTGCTACATATTAGTTTCCCGACATGTTCCATCCCATCCTTTAAAATCTGGATGCAAGCCGCACAAATGGGGTATACATTAAATATATGCTACTACTATTACTAGTCTGAGAAATTGTCAATTGCAAATTAGTATCACATTACCCAGCTAACAGCAGTTGTTTGTGCAGGAGTGGGCCGCAACCCTGCAGCAATTAGCAGTGACTGCACAAGGACACCCAGTTTATACTCAATAATTTCATGTCAATCCATTCTTCACGAACAAAAAAAATGTATCAGCAGATTGGTATAATCAAACATTTTGGTTTCAGTGTTGTCAAAAAGACGCTATAGCGCAAAAAGACGGTATTTGGTACAAAGTGTTGTCAAATAACAACTATTGCAATACAATTACACTATAGCATAGTGGAATTTGAAAGAACATCTATTTTCCACAATTTGCAATTGACAACATTCCTGAAGCACTGGCACTATAGTCCAATTATAAAAAATCCATGGATGCTTATTTTATTGGCCAATTTAGTCCTGGAATGTGTCTTCAAATTTGGCTTTTGTTAGTTAATTTAGCCCTCAAAATTAATAATACAAGACATATTCAATATTTCTTTTGTGTTTTCAATCCATTCAAAGACTACAATGACATTAATTCACACATTTAAGGATCAAAATGACTGTTTACTCAAGAATTTAGATGGTTGACTAAGATTTTTCAAAATTGGAAGTTATAAGAAGAGTACCTGAGTTGATAGAACTGACATTGCAGCACTAGTAACATGTTGAACTGCTCGAAATTGCGTGTATCTAAGATAACCTTCATTCACACTACAATGAAAACACCAGAAATTTGAGTAAACTGAACAAACTAATATAAACAAAGCCATAACTATATATGATATATTCAACCGTGAAAAAAATTTCAGAGAACCTGTAAGGATATCCGGAGGGGAAAAATTTGTTCATAAAAGATCCAACAACCTTTTGATATAAGGGTCTGGAATCATCAACAAGAGTTACCTATAGATAAACAAAAAATACTTGTTAGTTAATTTTAGAACATTGCGTAAGGAATATTGATTTTAGAAAATCTTTGAATTGAGATTGGAGGATAGAGGATATTGATTTTAGAAAATCTTTGAATTGAGATTGGAGAATAGAGGACATACGGAGAGTTGACCGTCGGATTGAAAGTGTTGTCGACAACAAACAGAGTTAGAGATTTCGAACCAAAAGACAGGTACTTCTTCTTTCTTCTCCATTTTGATACTGTCAAATTTTCAATATTGCACTGCGGATATAGATCATCTTAGAATCATTTCTAAAGATAATATTAGTAAAAGAAAATCAGATTGAAAGGCTAGCATTAGGTAAGGCTCAACAATTAAGACTAAATATCATATTTGTGGTAGAGAAATAATTGGTTGATAATTGATTGGGTCTTATTGAACCGAATTTTGAGTTTATCAGATGAATAGAACTATAATCATTCTCTCTCTTCCTCCTTCTATCTTCTATTTATATGATTTTTATTTTAAAAATATTTCAAATTAACAAATTTGTGCTATTTTAAAATGATTTATATAAATTGTTAGTAAATATATTGTGTTTTTAAAATGCTTTATGTATAAATTGTTAATAAAGAAAAGAGCTAACTAAAATTATCAAAAAGCAGAGAGATAATAATTCTCTCAATCTTCAATAGAATTTATGGAACAATTTTTTCAAATAACTTCATTAATTTTTCTTAACACTTTTCTTGTAAAACCATCACAATTACAATATTCAGGTATATATTTAGCAAAAATTAACCATATTATGATAATCATTACAAATATTTTCTTGGCACAAAAATATTAACAATCGAATAATAATCTATGTGATGTCTTATAGTTAAAATAAAATAAAAAAATAGATATAGCTACTTGAAATTTGAAGGAAACTATAAAACATAAGGTTCCTCCAATCGTGAATCAATAGCCAAATTATATATAGGCACACTGCAAAAGGTAGCTTGTTTAGAAACGAAGCAACAAGCACCCGTGTCTGACTTTAGTGCCATAAATATAACAACAAAAATGAATAATAATTTTTAACAAAATTTTAGAATTTAACCAGAAATTTGGCTCTAAGAGGCAGTCAGGTGACTGTTGAAAATATATAAGCCCCTGATGTTGACTCGTACAATAAAGCCTTCAATTTTCATATCATCAAAATTTTCTTGGTTAATTAACTTTATAATAAATAAAAACAAAAAAAACATTGATTTAAGATGGAGATAAAAAACAACAACAAATATCAAAAGACAAACAAAAGAATGTTGAGAAAGAGCATGTTTATGAAGAAGGCACCTGCCTTCAGTTTTGGAGTGATTGGCTAACAGCAAAAGATGTGTAACTTACATATACTTACGGGAAAACCCTAACGTTGATTTTGTTATGCTCATCAAATTATTGATATACCATTTATTTGGGCGTAAGATCAAAACACGGTTGAATTGGTCCAAATTGTCCAATTGAATTTGGAGAGCCTCCTAAGATCTAGAATATCTAATACTTGGGCTTTTTACCCAAGATCAAACTACATGTTAGTTTCTTTTCTCCGTCCCTCAATGTTGTTAACTATATGTTTAAATTAGTAGGTCCTTCAATATTCTTAACTATACGTTTAAATTAGTCAATCTATTTCGACAAAAAAAATGAGTTAGTCAATCTATATATATTTTTTATCAAAAAATATTATATCAATCTTAAATATAAATATATATTGATTAATAAAAGTTGATATATTTAATCCAATAAATATAAATACATATGGATTAATAAAAATTGATATATTTAATTCAAAATTAAGCTAAAAAATCAACTTTTTTAACTCATTTTTTTAATTATATTTGAGTTCGACCTTTTTAATTGGTCAATTCAAATATATTGCAGGAAAAAGAAACTGGCTACTGTATTGCTTTCTTGAGATGGAAATGAAAAGCTTTTGGGCATGTTGCCCTCAAAGAAATAAGAAAAATCTAATAGGAACCCCACCTAGTCTTCATACCCTACAATTTCTATAAATCTCAATTTTAGCTCTATATTTTTCACAAATTTTTCTAGAAAGTGTTTTCAAAAAATGTTTTCCAGAAATTTTTCTATATATATGATTTTTATTTTAAAAATGTTTTAAATTAATAAATTGGTATTATTTTCAAAATGATTTATATAAATAATACAAAAAATAGATATAGCTACTTGAAATTTGAAGGGAACCATAAAACATAAGGTTCCTCCAATCGTGAATCAATAACCAAATTATATATAGGCACACTGCAAAAGGCGTCTTGTATAGAAACTAAGCAACAAGCACCCGTGTCTGCCTTTAGTGCCAAAAATATAACAACAAAAATAAATGAAAATGAATAATTCTAAAAAAAAATATAAAATTTAACTAGAAATTTGTGTCTTGAAACAATTAAAATTTTATTTCAAGGATCTTCATCTGGTAATTTAATTTTGGCTCCAAGCGGCAATCAGATGACTATTGAAAATATATAAGGCCCTGCTGTTGACTCGTATAATAGAGCCTTCATTATTCATATCATCAAAATTGGAGGAAGAGATGGAGAGAAAAAAAACAACAACAACAACAAATTTCAACAGACAAACAAAAGAACGTTGAGAAAGAGCATGTTTATGAAGGAGGCACCTGCCTTCTGTTTTGGAGTGATTGGCTAACAACAAAAGATGTGTAACTTATATATAGTTGCGGGAAAACCCTTATGTTGATTTTGTTATGCTCATCAAATTACCGACATACCATTTATGCCTTAAGATCAAACCACGGTTGAATTGGTCCAATTGAATTTGGAGAGCCTCCTAAGATCTAGAATTTCGAATACTTGGAATTTTTACCTAAGATTAAATTATGTTAGTTTCTTTTCTCTGTCCCGCAATGTTCTTAACAATATGTTTAAATTAGCCAATCTATTTTAACAAACAAAAAATGAGTCAGTCAATTTATATATATTTTTTATCAACAAAATATTATATTAATATTAAATATAAATATATATTGATTAATAATAGTTGATATATTTGATCTAATAAATATAAATACATATTGATTAATAAAAGTTGATATATTTAATTCAAAATTAAGATCAAATACATCAACTTTTTTAACTCATTTTTTTACTTATATCAACCTTTTTAATTGGTCAATTCAAATACATTGTAAGAGAAAAAAAAACTCGCTATTATATGGCTTTCTTGAGATGACTTTTGGGCATGTTGCACTCAGAAATAAGAAAAATCTAATAGGGACCCCACCTAGTCTTCATACCCCACAATTTTTATAAATCTCAATTTTAGCTCTATATATTTTACAAATTTTTGTAGAAAGTTTCGGACATTTCACTCTACTATTGTGAAATTTCCCAAAAAAAATTAACTATGATAAATATCCCAAAAACTTATCAACAGTTATAAAATATAATAAATAAATTATAATGCTTGTCTTAACTACGGAAGTCTGACGTTGTGTCTAACATTAAAATAAGAGAAGAAACAAAAGACACTTCTTTCCTGTTTTTATATTTTGAGGTGTAGTGTTGGCATCTCATATGCTAAGACCAATACCACATTTATTTTATTTTTTTATTTGAAAATTTTATTTATGCTTTAGCTTTCTCAAATGTGAGAAATCTAGATTTTCATATTTTTCACTTTCTGAAAAATTCAAAACACATTTATGTTAACTTTGAGCTTGTCATTACCACCTATAAGAGTATAAGTTCTATTAGATATGAATACCGTAGTTCAGAATTTAGAGAGTTAACATTCTCAGCATATAGAGGGAAAGCTATAATTGCTAAGGCAATTTATATACCCATAGTATAACATGATGAAAAAAAAAATAATATCACAAAATTAAAGGGTCTCTTAACATGAACATGTGATGAAAAAAGATAATATCAGACATTTAACTAAAAGAGCACATACTCCTATATTTTAGACATAAGCACAAAACAGAGCAAAAGAAAAAAATCTACGGATAAGCTAGCATAAACCACAAATTGAATACGCATATACTGAGAGAGAAGAATATGCATCTAAGAAAAGCCAGCATAGAACCAACAAGAGAAGTATTGGAAAAAAAAGGCAATCGGGACCAACAAAATTGCTTGGAGACAGAGATACATAAAACCTAAGTTATTGCAGCAACAGTGACAAAAAAAAATCAAATAAAACACTAACCATTTCTTTGTAGACTCTGTAGAGAAAGCAATATGTGGTGGAATAACTCAGTACCGGTATGTATGATAGTATGATAAAAACAAATGTTAGTATCAAAAGCAAACCCTAAACCAAAAGTGAGTCTTCAAAAGGACAAGAGTGAGTCTGAGAAACAAGAGTGAGGCGGCAAGATTGAGGCTGAGAGACGAGAGTGAGGCTGAGGCGGCTTAAGGTGGCGGTGAAAGTGAGGCTGAGCAGTGAAAGGGTGAGCAGAACTTCTGACCTTATAGTGCTCGTTTTACACAACTCTCTAGACACGCTCCTTACCTTATCATTGAGGAAATGCATGTCAAGAGGTTCATCTAAGGATTGAGGG
Organism: Cicer cuneatum; assembly: GCA_037974295.1. Taxonomy (NCBI): domain Eukaryota; kingdom Viridiplantae; phylum Streptophyta; class Magnoliopsida; order Fabales; family Fabaceae; genus Cicer; species Cicer cuneatum. The sequence goes on along the minus strand of JBBPBO010000001.1, from coordinate 76,025,946 downwards.
ATTACTTATTTAGATATGTGGTTAGGTCAAATTGCTGAAACTAGAGTATGAAAATATTTTACCCAAATTGTAAGAGATTCGATTCAACTTTGAACATGGAAAAGAGCCTGCAAGGATTAAGATTTGCAGCACCCATGTTGCTCTTTAACCAATTCAAGAGCCAATTGAAAAAGGATTTTGATTCATAAACATAAAAGGAGGCTACGCAGAAAAAGAAGAAGAAATAACAGGAAAAAAAAGGTAAAATTTGCAACCACAAAGCATTCTCTAGCTGAAAGTGTAATATGAGGTTGACTTAAATCTACAATATTAATATTTATAATTGTATGAAGAAGAAAATAGTAAGAACATCAAAATTATTTGTAAAGAAAAGGATGAAAAAGGCGAGAATAAAAAAAAACAATGAACCATGGAAATTGATGTACTAATTAACGGAAACTTACAATTAGTGAATAATTATCAAATTCTTCTGGCACATCCCCCCAACCAAAAGAAATTGAGACTGATTTTTCAATTTCCTTCCAAGAAATGAAGATGAAGAGAGGAATCCAGAACTGCTTCACAACTAACGATTATAGACACTAAAAATGAAAAAAAAAAAAATGTCAAAAGCTTGATTTCGATGAGAATCACAACTCATCACTTCCAATTATACTTTCTAAATTAATCCGATTATGTCAAAAAATCGTCGCTTCAAGATTTTTTTTTCAGAAATAGTGAAACAAAAATCCATACCTAAAATCCAACTAACAATGACATTCCAAAGCTTTGATCTACACACTTTTCCTCAGAGAATCCACAATATCCAATTTTTGCAGAAAACTGTGTATCTGCATATGAAAAAAAAACTGGAAAACTTTAGCACAGAAGCCAAACAGAGAATAGAAGGAAACGGAAGCGAAAGCATTGAAACTGTAAACATTCAAAGCACCTTAAAATTACAACAATGAAGGAACGAATGCAGTCTTCAGAACAGAATTAACTTAAAAAATTAACAATGAATACCTGCAAACACAGAAATTAAACCAAAAACAAAACGAAATTAGCGATTCTCGTTAAAAAATATAAAGAAATGAAATTCGAAATTGAAGCGTTGTTTAATTAGAAACCTTAATTTATTTAAATTAAATAAATTAGCAGAACCTTAGGTTTAACAGTTCAGTAATCAATATTAAGATCTTAAATTATGCTGTTTGGTTTTGTAGAGAGAATGGTGCAAAGGAAACAGATAATTTTTTTTTTAAAGAGGGTGGAAGGAGGTTTTTTTTGCTTTTTCTCTGTCTTAGTATCAAAACCAAACCCTAAGCGAAAAGTGAGTCTTGAAAAGGACGAGAGTGAGTCTGAGAAACGAAAGTGAGGATGAGGCAGCTTCAGGTGGCGGCGAAACTGAGGCTGAGCGGTGAAAGGGTGGGCAGAACTTCAGATCTTATATTTTCAATTTTTCACTCATCCATATTTTAGGTAATTGAATTTTTCACTCATATTTTAGGATATTCTTTTCAGATAACAAATATTAAATGTAATATAAATAATAATAATTTTTACGGTCATATTAGGTCACCAATAGGTCCAAATGATTTATCTCAATCTGAGTGATTTAATTTTTATAAATCTATTTTTTCCTCCGTGCGAATCCGACTATTCGCCTCAACTCAACTGCGTCACCCAAATTCAACACGGGTCAAGCGAGTTATGTTAGATTCAACTATTTTGTTCATCCGCACATTTAAGGACCAAAATGACTATTTACTCAATAATTTACATGGTTCACTAAGATTTTTCAAAATTGAAAGTTTTAAAAAGAGTATATGAGTTGATAGCAGTGACATTGCAGCACTAGTAGCTTGCTCCACGGCTCGAAATTGTGTGTATCTAAGATAACATTCATTCAAACTACAATAAAAATATTGGAAATTTGAATAAACTGAACAAACGTATATAAACAAAGCCATAACCAAATATCATATATTCAACAATGAAAAAATTTCGAAGAATCTGAAAGGATATCTGGAAGGGAAAATTTTGTTCATGAAAGATCCAAGAACCTTTTAATATAACGGTCTGGAATCATAAAAAATAGTTACTTATAAAGAAACGAAAAACACTTGTTAGGGTTAATTTTAGAATGTTGCATAAGGAATATTGATTTTAGAAAATATTTAAATTGAGATTGGAGAATAAATGATGTATGGAGAGTTGACCGTCAGATTGAAAGTGGTGTCGACGGCAAAGAGATGTTAGAGGTTTTAAACCAAAAGCTGGGAATTTCTTTGTTCTTCTACATTTTGGTATTGCCAGCGGATGCAGTAACATCATAATGTTATTCACCTCCACCGATATATGTCATCTTTTAAATCATTTCACCATACTTAATTACAATTCACATGAATTATCAACACATAGACTAGAATCGTTTCATTTAAAAGATAATAATAATAATAATAATAATAATAATAATAAATAAAATAAAATAAAAACAAACCAAACCCAAACCCAAACTTTCCACTTCACCTTCATTTTCACAATCAAACCTTTATCTCCTTCTTTTCTTTCAGCAACACGAATCCCTCCTCCATTTTTTTTCTTTACTTTTTTTTCTCCTTGCTTCTTCTCACCCCACAACACAATTTGCAAGTATAAATCCTCAATCCTTAAAATAAATTTAACATCTCCAAAAGCATAACTTCTCATACTCCTACAAGTGCTCTTGGTTATAATTTTAAGATTAGGGTTAGTAAGTTAAGGAAGGAGAATAGTACTCATTCTTTAAAAGGTGTTTATTGAAACTCTTTGAGGTAAATACATAACTCTAATTATTTTTATTATGCTATATTTATTATTTTACTTATTTTCTATGTTAAAATGTTTATTTAAAAATTGAGGAACACAACATTTGAATTTTTATCGATTTCATCCTGTATTTATGTTCATAGTAATTTGTTATATAATATGTTTATAGTTTGATTTATTCAGAAGTTATAAAGTATTTAAATATTGAATTGATGTACATTTAAATATGTTTTCCATGAATTACGATGAAATGAGAAATAATTTTTAAATATGTATTTTGGAAATCGTTGTTATAATTATGAAATCGTTGACAGAGGTATGTACACCTAATTACACCGTTTTGATTGGGGAGACTTAATCATTAGATGGAGCCGCCCCTATGAGAGATGTCATTCTTAGGAAGAGAGGATTATTAATGAGATGTAAGCTCTCTAATTGATGCGTTATGATGCATTGTGGGATTGAAAGAAGAGTGTTATTTATTAGTTAGATAGAGTCTCCCCTAAGGAAATGTCACCCTTAGGAGGAGAGGACTATCAATGAGATGAAGTTGCCTTTTGGTTCCAAAAAAATTATATTTTTACTTGTTTGATTTTCTATGATATATTTTTAAGGTTGCTCATTTTGATTTCACTCTTGTATGAATTGGATTTTAAATATTTTTACCTGAACGGCTAAATTATAAGGTTAATAATTTTATCATGTGTATACTTTCTTGAGAATTATCTATATTTCAGGCAGTATTGTTTAATATAATTGTCACAAGATTGTAAAACAATTATTCGTGTCTTTTTGTGTTTTTCTTCTAGTTGGTGGAGGTTGTTGTCTCCTTACTAAGTCTCTGTGATTTACCCCTTCATATTGTTCTTTTTTTCATATTCGCAGGCATCTGAGTAGCGAGTTGTTAGTATATTCAACTCTCAATCATATTTTGTAGGCCTTTTTGATCGAGGATCCTTTTGTAACGTTTGTTGAATCGTGATATATTTTGCAACAATTTTGAGTCTAGAAAGTCTTTTAGGAATGTATTAAATATTTAGATTCGCCCTTTGAAATATTGACTAAGTTCAACGTTTGAAATAAGATTTTAAAATTTGAAAACGTTGAAGTTACATAGTATACTCTGTTGAAATCTCGAGAAATATTATTTTTTTAAATGGTTATTTAGAACTATAAAAATTGTTTAATTGTTAATTTAGTTGATAGGCTTGCTAGGATAGGAGTATAGCTTGTGTGTCGGTCACGGTGTTAGGTTATCGGATCGTGACAAAGTTGGTATTAGTGCTCGGTCGTAGATCCTAATACCTGCAAACATAGGGTGATAGTAGATTCTTGCCAATAAATTGTGTACCTGGGCACAACTCACTTACAAGGGGCTACTAGCACTATATGAGAGTCTCATTTGTTGTCCAAATTTTTGTTTGAAATCATAATCGATATCTTTGCACATCTCTTGTCGTCTTGTTCAACTTTTGATCAATGGTTTTTCATTAGGTGAGAATGCCACCCAAGACTGCTGATGAGTCAATTGCCAAACCCAAGGCGCTCGTCAACGAGGTTGTGTTTGAGTTCGTGCTTGAATTCGGCGTAGAGCTAATGTTGGCAGACGTGGCTTGGATATCGATGTTGAGGTGTCTAGGAAGAGACGCGGAAATCCAATCATGGAAGAATTTTTCGCTGGTTTACAGGGATTACAACATGTTATGAAACAATATGTTGGGGTTGTTGTTGGACACCAACATGAGGGTGATCAAAGACATGAAAATCTCAACGGTCAACAATATGTTGGGGTTGTTGTTGGACACTGGCATGAGGGTGATCAAAGACATGAAAATCTCAACGATCAACAAGAGGTTAGACAAGTTGAGCAACAGACGACTGCTGCAACTACAAGTATTGAAGTTACTTTACCAGACTTCATGAAGCTTAAACCCCAACTTTTTATGGGTCTAATGCAACTGAGGATCCACAACAATTCATTGATGGTCTAGAGAGGCTTTGGAGAGCATTGGTTTTCCTAAGGTAAGAGCGGTGAAATTGACATCATTTAAGCTAATAGGTGTGGCACGTGAGTGGTTTGACATAGTGTCACGTGGTAGATAAGTGAGGTCACCTCTGTTAGCATGGAGAGAGTTCTCTCAATTGTTCATGGCTTGTTTTCTTCCATAAAGTGTAAGAGATGGATTAGCTCATGAGTTTGAGTGATTGGAGCATACGGAGAGTATGACAGTTTCAAAGTATAATGCTCGTTTTACACAGCTATCTAGACACACTCCTTACCTTATCCCTGAGAAAATGTGTGTCAAGAGGTTCATCTAAGGATTGAGGAATTACTTATTTAGATATGTGGTTAAGTCGAATTGTTTTACTTTTGCTGAGTTTTTTAGAAGAAACAAAGGGTTAAAGAATCTTATAGTAACTATCTAAATCACGGTGGTGGGTCTGTGTTTGGTTATTAGTGGCAACAATAACTCATGTCTCAAAGAGGTGGTCAAAGCGGGCAATCTTCTGGTGCAGAGTCGTAGATCATATTCTAGAGTAGCGTCACAATCCATTTTCCCATAGAGACATTCTAGTGTTTCAGCCACACGATGTTCTAATTGTAGTAGGTTTCACTTTAGAAATTGTTTCAAAGATGGTAAGGTGTGCTATCAATGTGAACAAGTAGGTCACATCAGGAGGGAATGTCTTGTAGATTGGAAACATCCATCCTCTAGTTATGCATCAACACCAACAGCTTTGGCATCTTCTCAGACTCATTTTGCATTTGTGCAACAAAGTGGGAATTATTATGTCAGAGGTTCAGGGACATCTTAGCATGGAGGTAGAGGATTTGGTGGTAGAGATCAAACACCAGTAGGAAGAGGTCAGGCTCGAGTGTTTGCTTTAACTCGTTGGGATGCTCAAACATCCAATGCAGTAGTTACAAGTATATTTTCTATTTGTTCCAAAGATGCTCCTGTTTTGTTTGATCTTGGAGCTACACATTCTTTTTTATCCTCGTGGCTTGCTACTCAACTTGATAAATGTTCATATTTGCTAGTGTATCGTTCTTGTGATATAGCTATTTAAGGCAAGGTGATGCCAATAGATTTAGTAGTTATTGACTTGATAGATTTTGATGTGATTTTTGGTATGGATTAGTTGGCTTTCCATCATGCCACTTTGGATTTTCATAATAAAGTGGTGAAATTTGAGATATCGGGACAATCAGTCTTCTCATTTCGAGAACGTTGTTAGGTACCACGTAACCAAGTCTCAACATTGAGAGCTAACAAGTTAATAAGAAGAGGTTGTCAAGGGTATTTAGACTTGGTAAGGGATGCACAAGTTGCCGAGGAGAAATTGGAAAAAATCCCATTAGCATGTGAATTTCCAGATGTTTTTACTGAAGAACTTCATGGGTTACCACCTGATAGGGAGATTGAGTTCTCTATATACTAGGTTCTGAACACTCATCTCATGTCCATACCTCTTTATCGTATGGCCCCAACAGAACTTTAGGAGTTAAAAGAGCAACTTCAAGATCTCCTTGATAAGGATTTTATTCACCAAAGTTCTTCTCCTTGGGAAGCACCAATATTATTTGTAAAGAAGAAAGATGGATTCATGCGATTGCGTGTAGACTATAAACAATTGAATAAAGTAACTGTAAAGAATAAATACATTTTACCACGCATTAATGAGTTGTTTAATCAACTTCAAGGAGCTCAATGTTTTTTTAAGATTGATTTATGGTCGGGGCATCGCCATTTGAAGATTAAGAGGGATGATATAACAAAGACAGCTTTCCACACGCATTATAGACATTATGAATTTCTGGTTATGTCTTTTGGCTTACTAATGCTTATCAACTTTTACGGATTTGATGAATCGCGTTTTTAAACTCCTTTTGGATTAATTCATGATTGTGTTTATTGATGATATCCTTGTTTATTCCAAGAGTAAAGTAGAACACGAGCAACAATTGAGGTTGGTTTTGCAAACTTTAAGAGATAAACGATTATATGTCAATTTCTCTAAATGTGAGTTTTGCCTAGCTAGTGTGACATTTTTAGGTCATGTTGTGTGAAAAAATGGAATGAGTGTTGATCCGAGTAAGGTGGAAGCAGTGCAGAAATGGCTCAGACCTACCACAGCAAATAAGATTAGGAGTTTTCTTGGTCTAGCTGGTTATTATCAATGTTTTGTGAAGGATTTCTCTAAAATTGCATCTTCGTTGACTGGGTTGACCCAAAAGAAAGTTGAGTTTCGATGGATTGATGCATGTGAGGCGATTTTCAAAAATTAAAGGAGTATTTGATATCAGCACATATTTTGGCATTACCCCTAAGTGGTGAAAGTTATGTAGTTTATTGTGTTGCTTCTAGAGTTGGTCTCAGTTGTGTACTTATACAACAAGGTAAGGTTAATGCTTATACATCTATGCAACTCAAGAGGCACGAGGTAAACTATCTCACACATGATTTGGAAATGACTGCAGTGATTTTCCCTATTAAGATTTGGAGGTACTATTTATATGGTGAAGCTTGTGAGATATATACCAACCATAAAAGTCTTAAGTATATCTTTCAACAACGAGATTTAAATTTAAGACAAAGAAGATGGATGAAACTCTTGAAAGATTATGATTGCATAATCTTATATCACTCTGGAAAGGCAAATGATGTTGCAGATGCTTCAAGTAGGAAATTCATGGGTAGCCTCGCTCATATAGCAGAAGTAAACAGGTCGATAGTTAAAGAATTTTAAAAAAATGGTTGAAAGTGGAATTCAATTTAAAAACTTGACCATTCAAGGTTATTTTTAGCCCATGTACAAATTCGTCCAATCATGGTTAATGATATCAAATAAGCTCAAAGTCAAGACTCTGGTAAATATGGTAAATAATGTTCAAAATGGTAAAATTCCAATTGGTGGGAAGGGATTAAGAGAGACGTAGCAGATTCGCTATGGATTTTATCACAGGATTGCAATTGTCTCTTTGCATGCTGTACGTAGTTGTGAATAGACGACGATCATTGTTACATATTTTTATTATGCTATAATTATTATTTAACTTATTTTTTATGTTAAAGTATTTATTTAAAAATTGGAGAACACAACCTTTTAATTTTTTTTTAAGATACAAAGAAATTAAAAATGATATTTATATATATCTTCTTTAGGAGCATGGGACGATGTTGCGGGATTGAGACTTGTTTCCCTATAATTTATGTATTTTGCAGCTGTTGAATATTTAGATTATTAAAAAATTAGTTCACGGTGGTTGGTGAAATTGAAAATATATTAAATATTTAAATTTTTAAGTATTTAAAATCGTTCCTAAAGATAAATATCATATTTGTGGTAGAGAAATAACAAAATAATCAATTGGATCTTATTAATCCGAGTCTATGAATAGAACAATCATCATTATGTCGATTGCTCCTTCCTTTTTCTATATATATGATTTTTATTTTAAAAATGTTTTAAATTAATAAATAGGTATTATTTTCAAAATGATTTATATAAATAATACAAAAAATAGATATAGCTACTTGAAATTTGAAGGGAACCATAAAACAATATAAGGTTCCTCCAATCGTGAATCAATAGCCAAATTATATATAGGCACACTGCAAAAGGCATCTTGTTTAGAAACTTAGCAACAAGCACCTCTGTCTGACTTTAGTGCCAAAAATATAACAACAAAAATAAATGAAAATGAATAAATCTAAAAAAAATTATAAAATTTAATCAGAAATTTGTGTCTTGAAACAATTAAAATTTTATTTCAAGAATCTTCATCTCGTAATTTAATTTTGGCTCAAAGCGGCAGTCAAATGGCTATTGAAAATATATACGTCTCTGCTTTTGACTCGTATAATAGAGCCTTCATTATTCATATCATCAAAATTGGAGGAAGAGATGGAGAGAAAAAAACAACAACAACAAATATCAAAAGACAAACAAAAGAACATTGAGAAAGAGCATGTTTATGAAGGAGACACCTGTTGAAACAAAATCTCTCTCAAATGTTTTAATGATAACAAAATTATTTCAAAGATTATGAATATATGTGTTATCTAACTTGTGCTCTTGAGTGTATTAAATTTAAAAAACAGTTTTCTCACCTCCTTGATCAAATTAAGTGTATTTTACACATTTTAACATGTCCTCTACGTTAGAGGATAAACAAGTGGAGGATGAAATTGTAACCTCTAAGACAGAGGACAAACAATATTGAAGAGATGATGAATGTACGTCAAAAATTAAAAGAATATAAATTTATGTCAAAAGACAAGCAATGCTAAAGTATAAGGATGACTTCATGACCTTTATGTTAGAGGATAAACGAAATAGAAAAGATGATGAACAAAGCAAAAAAGAGGATGAACTCATGTAATTTATTCATCCTTGCACATGGGAAATAGGTAAAAATACAAAAGCACAAAAAACAATGTTCTTGACTGATAAAGCAATACACTACAGTTGTTGGGAAAAAGAAAAGTCAAAAAGCACAAGTCACATCGTAATAAATGAAAGCTTCATCATCTACAAACCAAATCCGAGGATGGACCAGCGCAGTCATCCTCTCAGCATACTTAATAGGAGAATAAAGGTTAAATGACAGCTTTGCAAATAAAGACAAGTCCAAGGAAACTTAGCAAGGCTTCCAACAGGTATATTTTGCTAACCCATATGTTTGAAGCTCCAAAGGAAAAAGTACAAGTCATGTCCTAATGGAAGCTCTATCCTCCTATCGGAGGATGAACGATAAGAGGATGAATCTTTGAAGAGGATGAACTTTCAAATATGCAAAATATTCAACATCACTAAAACAATGATTTCTTGTCATAAAGAGAAGATAAATCAGTGTCAAAAAATAAAAGAAAAAAACAATTTAAAAGAAAAGGTCAAAGGCCAAAGGATATATGACAGAGGATGGACCTCTAGCTCGCTTCATCCTCATATGTTGAAAATGACCCAACACATCAAAGTACAAAAAAGTTGTACCGAACAAGACAAAAATAGAGTCTTACATGGCTTGGAGAATGGAAAAAGGAAAAGGACAACTTAGGTCCAAACATCTAGGAGGATTGAACCTCCTATACGAGGATGAACTGAATTACCATCCTCATACGCTCAAACAGTACAAACGACAGCTGGATGGCATTTCTGTAATTAAGATAACTGACCTTGGACTTTTGATTAAGTCCCCAACAGTCATAAAGTGTTTTAACACATGGATAGAGTATCACAAAACTCTATAAAAAGAATGGAGCTCTTCATCATTCAACACACAATAACAAAGCATACAAAGAGCATTTATAAGGGATATCAAGAGCAAATTCATCATCTCTTAATACTTTATCTAGTTTTACACTATATCTTTGAAATATTCATTTAGAAAATGTTAGTAAAAGAGAAACAACATAAAAATCATCTCATATAATTGTGTAATTTCCAAGTGAGTTACACTTGTGAATAGTTGAGATCTGTAAGAAAATATTGTAAGTTTGGTGAGGCTCAAAAACACACAAAGTTTAACTAACCTCTGTAAGAGGTTGATCAGTTTGATTTATAGTAAAAAAACTCACAAGGGTGTGAGGACAAGACGTAGTCATCTTTGGGTGAATCAATATAAAGGCTGGATGTGTCATCTTCTATTCTCTCTCAATCTTTTATTTATTCAGCTCTCAATTAAAGTTTAACAATATTCATCCTCTGACTTTCGTCCTCTCTAAAAGGATACTGTTCTAAACACTTAAAAATATTAAAATTACAAATATCTCTATTCAACGCCTGTTCTAGTGATATTTTAGCCACTTCAGCATCTGCCTTCTGTTTTGGAGTGATAGGCTAACAACAAAAGATGTGTAACTTATATATAATTGCGGAAAAACCCTAATGTTGATTTTGTTATGCTCATCAAATTACCAATATACCATTTTATTTGGGCCTTAAGATCAAAACACGGTTGAATTGGTCCAATTGAATTAGGAGAGCCTCCAAAGATCTAGAATATCGAATACTTGGACTTTTTACTTAAGATTAAATTATATGTTAGTTTCTTTTCTCTGTCCCTCAATATTCTTAACTATATGTTTAAATTAGTCGTCCTTCGATATTCTTAACTATATATTTAAATTAGCCAATCTATTTTAACCAAAAAAAAATGAGTTTGTCAATTTATATTATATATTTTTTTATCAAAAAAATATTATATTAATATTAAATATAAATATGTATTGATTTATAATACTTGATACATTTGATCTAATAAATAGAAATAAATATTGATTAATAAATGTTGATATATTTAATTCAAAATTAAGATCATATACATTAACTTTTTTAACTCATTTTTTTTCTTATATTTGAATTCAACCTTTTTAATTGGTCAATTCAAATACATTCTAAGAAAAAAAAACTCAGCTATTATATTGCTTCCTTGAGATGGCTTTTGGGCATATTGCACTCAAAGAAATAAGGAAAATCTAATAGGGACCCCACCTAGTCTTCATACCCCACAATTTCTATAAATCTCAATTTTAGCTATATATTTTTTACAAAATTTTGTATAAAGTTTCGGACATTTCACTCTACTATTGTGAAAATAAATTAATTATGATAAATATTCCAAAACCAAAAATATATCAACAATTATAAAATACAATAAATAAATTATAACGCTTGTCTTAACTACTAGCAAATCGATGTGGAGGTGTAGTGTTGACATCTCATATACTAAGACCAATACCACATTTATTTTAGTTTTTTATTTGAAAATTTTATTTATGCTTTAGCATTCTGAAATGTGAAAAATCTAGAATATAATATTTTTCACTCTATGAAAAATTTAAAACACATTTATGTTCTGAATATTTCATTTTCGACGTTAAGTCATTTTTTTAATACCAAGGCTTAGGTGTAAATTTGTTTGGTCTAACTTTACATATTTTTTAATACACAAATAATTTGTATGCTAAGTTTAATGTATCAAATAGGGGTGTACATGAGTACGGATCGACCCGCCAATCCAATCACCCAAGTCAACTCGATTTTTACGCGTACACGGTTACTTTCGAGTTTGACCTGACTCAACCCGTTGAAACCCGCTTATATTTGGTTCGGGTAATGGGTTCAACAATTTGAACCCGTCGACCCGTAAACCCGACCCAGTAACTAGTTATAAATTTTTTTTAAATTTTGTTTGACAGCTCAATATGGTTTCATTACTCTTCTTTTTCCTATTTTCAGCAACTGTCATCCACCTTCTTCTTCTGTTCGTCCACTTTCTTCTTCTGTTCCATATGTGCGTAAATTGATTGAACACTATATTGTTTTGTATCCCATTACTAATGAAGCTAGTGATTCTAATACCTCGAATCTCAACATGCCCTCACAATCTAGCATTGAAAAAGGGGATGGCGATGATTGGGAAAATTTGTTTAGATTGAACATGAAGAAAAAAGAAGATGAGTTGTAAAAAAGTGAGTTTGATATGTATTAAGAGGATGGTGTTAAAGATGACTCCCCTATATTTGACATTCCTAAATGGTGGAAAGGAAAAACAAATATATTTCTTTGTTGCATAGCTAGAGATATTTTGGTTATTTCAGTGTCTATTGTATCATTTGAGTCGACGTTTAGTACATGAGGTTGAATCTTCAATTCATTTCATAGTTCATTAAATGTCACTATTGTTGAAGTTTTGATTTGTACCCAAAATTGGATCAAATCTCCTAAAAAAATTGATTTAGCAACTGAGTTGGTTAAAATACAAAAGATTGAGTCAACTTTCAAATTGATTTTCTTTTATTTTTGTTTATTCTTTTAATCGTTTAGTGTGCTAATGAGATTGTGTATCGTATTTAAAATTTTAAAGTTGTCTGAATTAGTTTCAATTGATGTTAGGGTGACTGCTGTTAAGCTTAACAAAACTACTACTACATCTTAAGGTACTTGTTATTGCGTTATTTCATGCATATTTTACTTATTTATTATTTCTCCTTATTTATCTCCTCACTTTTATTATTGATACTTGTTTTTGCATATTTCCAATTGTTATCTTCCATAATTTTAGGAACTTGTTAAGTGTTTAGACTTGAATTGACATTGCTTAGAATCGATGAATTTTCATATTTTATTGATTTACTATCGTTAAATTTATTTATTTATTTGAAGATTGTTGAATTTATTTTTTTTTGTAAAGTTATTGACTTTTAAATAATTGAATGATGTGATTGAAATTTTATAATTTTTGATACATTCAAGTATTAAATATATTTTCATTCAATGTATTTTTCCGTAAATTAAAAAACAGGTTATTATTTATATATAACCTATCAACCCAACTAATTCTTGATCGGGTCAAGTCAGTTTGATTTAAATAAAAAATTACGGGTTTAGATCTTAATCCAACCCAAAAATAATTGATCGGGTAGAGTATCAGATTTTGTCAAAATCAGTCAAACCCAACCCGCATTAACCCCTAGCATCAAACCAGGATTACTACATTCATCTCTCAAGATTGCCACGAAATGCATTTTGTGCTCCTGGCTCCGAAATCCATTGGAGAGCACAAAATCAATAGGTTTCAGTTTTCCATTCTAGCTTTGCCTCTAATTCTTCAGCAAGTACACATGCAAACTCAAGAATTTATAAGAATTCATTAAAACTAATTGTAACACGGGAATGTTTCCATCTCAACGATGCAAAAAGCTAGACAGTTGTCATTAATACATCAGAAAATACAGTAAAGCATCCACTCAGAAATCCATAATCCAAAATTAACAGACAAAGATATCAACTTTGAGGTGACTTAGCAACACTACCCTGTGCAGGTGCTGCATCATAGCTAGCACGAGTATTCCCACTAGCATTACCATCAGCAGCATATGCTGGGGCCTGAGGATAACCAGCACCATAGGAACTGCTGCTATATGACGGTGGAGCCTGACCATAACCAGCTTGACTGCCTGCTGGAGCACCATATGATGGAGGACCATACCCTGGTTGAACTGCACCGCCATAACCAGACGAAGGTGCTCTTTGAGTGCTTGTTTTGGATTGGGAATATCCAGAAGGTGGGGGCTGGGAAGAAGGATACCCTGGTTGACCATAACCTGCTGCTGCTGCATTAGGTGACTGTGATTGTCCATATGGAGGTGGAGTGCCACTTGGCTTTTGAGATTGAGGGGTTCCATATCCAGCTCCATAACCAGATTGAGGTTGATTGCCGTAAGCAGCTTGGGAGGTTGGGGGCACCCCATAACCTGGCTGAGTAGCAGCTTGTGGTGGATAGTTGGAAGCATTTGGGCTAGGCTGTTGGCTGCTACCATAACCTTGTTGTGAAGGTTGGACAGGTGGAACTTGGGACGAATCCCCTTGTGATCCATAGTTGGGAGCTTGGCCCTCTTGTGCTGAACCATAACTCAGTGCCGAGCCATAAGCTTGCTGCTGATCATATGATGGTTGCTGACCATACCCGGATTGTGGTGCTTGTTGATATGCACCATAGCTGTCCTGAGCATAGCCTTGCCCCGATTGGTTATAACCAGAGGAAGGTGGTTGACTATAATTGTAAGCAGTACCATCAGCTTGAGGTGCAGAACCACCAGAATTCTGCTGTTGCTGAGGGTGTTGATTATAATAATCATACCCTGCATGAGCAGAATGCTGCTGGGTAGTTGCAGTGGACTGGTCCCAATTGGCAGAATACCCACCAGCTGACTGAGGAGGATAGCCTGCATATTGTTGCTGAGGCATATTGTACTGGGGTGATGGACCAGAGTATGCTCCAGGCTGTACATAGCCATATCCAGGTTGTTGAGCAGCAGGGGGAGCCCAGCTGGTGGGCGCCCGAGCTTGGTAACCTTGCTGAGAATAACCACCAGACATTGATGGATTTCTAGGACGATTCTGCAAAAAGAAAAATTGTAAACACAAATAAAAACAAGGGAACTCACCGAAGATGTGGTATTACATATAGCAATGTACAAACAGATAGACAAGCAAAACATACAGCACTTATAAAATAAACATCAAAATAACACAATGAAGGGTATGTTACATTATCAGATACCATATTGGATTAGAAAGAGGTATAAAAGCCAACATACCGTACCAGTTTGAGACATAACTGAGTTACTCCAGCAGAAGCACACCCTCTCCCTATTCGAAATGAATGGGTACAAAACGAAAGCACAAACCACAGAAGAAGACAAGCATATGATATTCATTGCCTCAAAGTAATCTAATATATTGTATCTCAAAATATGGTGTACTTCATTCCAATTGTATCACAAAATATGGGGTGGTTATTAATATTATAATCATTCTCATTAACTCAACAAGCTACATGTAGGGACTAACATAAAGACTGCATATGAACGGCAACCATGACTTGAAAACATACAAACTGTCAAGATAATTAACTTAGTTAATTGATATTTAAAATTGTCCTCCCCCATCTTCATTCCACGCAATCTAAGAGCACAAACCTTGATGGAACCATCGAATAAAAGCATGTATAACCAACAATAATATGATCTAAAGAGGGAATTCAGAGGTAAAGACCCGCGGAGACAAAAAATTAGAGTGAAATGGTTATAAAAGAACCTCAACAAAAATAACAATAATGACAGAAATCAAGAGAAGAGAATATAAAGGAGAAAACAAAGCACCATAATACGGAGTTAGGAGTGAATTGGCACATCCTAAAACAAGATGATATTGTAAATATGAAAAATGCTTATGGACGAAAAGTATACCCAGGAAGAACAGCTGCCAACAGTTTTACAGCAGAAATCAAACAAATATTACTAGTTTAAAAAATACAAACTTAAAAATGGACACAATTAAATAAGGGGATAGTGAAGTAAGATTCATAGTGGGAGGAAAAAATCATTTTAGTATACCATAGTTCTTCCAAGCAATGAACTAATCAGCACAACTAGCATTGTGTAAGAGGATGACAATATGTGAATATGTAATTGTTAGTTGAAACAATCATATGACAGAAAAAGGACATCAATAATATGAGGTAAAACGTTATGAATTACACAATAGAAGATTTTCAGGCTCTTATGCCAGAAAGCACTAATATTTAAAAACTGACCTGAAAATTGACACCATCTAAAAGGCTGTCTAGTTTATTACCATGTATAGACATGACATCAATATATATAGTTCAATCATGATATTATATTGACATCAATAAAGGACTTGATGCTCGAATAAATATCAAAAAGAGATATAGAACCATACCATTGCAAGTGGAAGAAACACCAACAAAGGGATTCCATGTTGGTGTCACTAATGGTCCAATACAAACTAACCCTACAATTGTCTCAATAATTACAAGATCAGTCATAGGATATAACAATTAATAAGACCACGGTTGAACAGGTTATAATTCCAATTAGTATCCACTTTGACCATAATAAGAGAGGAAGTTAAGACATCTAACATCCCCATAGGAACCAAAAGCAAAACACGAGGCTATGGGCAAAATAATACAGTAAAAGACTGGTATCTCTATTAAACAAAACTCATAAACCCATTTCAACACCGTTGCCAATCCATTGTATGAATAGATAATGACTAACAGTATATAGATGTAATTATGTACATCATCATAAGCGACTACAGACACAAACGGGAGTTATCAAGAAGGACTTCGAAGTTCAAGATAATTTTGAAAAACGTAGGACTATACCAAAATACTGGTAAATATATTACAAGATATTAACAAAAGTGAATACAACTAATAGTTGAAGCAAGTAAGAACTAACAATTGTAATGAAAAGGCAACCAAATTGCATATAGATCAAGATATGTCAAAATCATATTCTATTGGACTTAACAAAAGTAGAGGTTGTGATTTTATTACATGTCAAATACATGAACAAATAGAAATTATCACAAAAAAATAGAACTAAGCATATCCATATTAAGTGCATGAATTCCCGCACATAGTTTTGAGTTTTAAGATTAAATTTATGAAGATCCACGCCAGCAATTATATGAGAATGACATCCATCTACAGTATCAATAAGTAAGCAAAGACACTGTTCAAAAATAAATTCATCTAGTTAACTCAACCATAAAAAATAACACGGTATTAACAAAGATACATACAATAACAACTTGTTGCACCTGAAAATAAAAATTCTAGGCAAAATCAGACTTGGCACGTGGCAAGCAAAACAAGCTATAACCAAGGCCAAATCCAACAATAAAGCAAAGGGTACAAAACATACCTCGCCACTTATGACTGAATTAACAATTTGTTTTGCAGATTCAATTTGGTCAGATGTCCCTTCAATTTTTAATGTTCTCTCTGTGGATGTGTCGCCTGGGGGAAGATGAAGAGGAATCACCTGAAGGAAAATACAGGTATAAGTGTACAACAGAATGTGAACAACAATAATATAAGGGAATCCCACATCTACAGCACCAGTCATTGCTGTAATCAAATATTTTAAGTAATCCCGAAGCTGTAGTAAACACAAAAAATAATATAATATAATAAAATGAAGACAAGAATCACTTCAAAGGGAAAACCTGAATTCTCGCTCCAGTTGTAGCTTGCATACTCTTTATTGTTTCTCCACCTTTACCAATTATGAGGCCAACCTGAAGACACAGGCAAAATGCATCCCAACCAAAACAGAAGAAAATATTCAGTCAAAGAAAACTCAACACGTAACCAAAAAAGTGTTTTTATATAACTCCTTTGCCCACCTTGTTATTTGGAATCTTCATCACAAACTCATCAGACCCACCTTGTCCAGCCACCCGTCGAGTAACAAGGCCAGAACCTCCAGATTCAGCCTGTTAAAAAACACAATACAAACCACAAAAGAAACATCCTTGCAATAAAAAATAAGTCCACTTTACATAAAAATTATTACATCCACACAATAAACCAAAAAATACACGGGCCTATGCACTTCAAATCCATGGTAATTCAAAAAGAGTCTTAACTAAACACAAAATAAAGAGTGTAAACCCTTAAACCAGTCACCAACTACGGCTCACATCTTGAAAACTTAAAACCCAATAAAAAAATTATATATTTTTTCAAGTAGTAACACTAATTATATATTTTTTTCTAATAGTAACACTAATGATGCAGATACATAACATGAAATTTTAGATCTTTGATAAGACTAAATCTTCTAAGGATTGAGATAGTTTGGTGCGTAAAAGTGATACTAAACACTAGAAAATAGTGTGTGGAGAGAAAACAATACCTCGGCAAGAACTTCATTGATGAGTTTCTCAGCAGTAGCAATGGCATCAGGAGTACCAGTAAGCTCAACCAACCTATTAGGAGAATTAGGGTCAGCATCCATGTCACGAGTGACTTGAATTTTTGCACCAGACTGTAACTGAAGGTACTTGATTGTTTCTCCACTTTTTCCAATAATAACACCAACTCTCCCATTAGGGATTTCAATCTTCTTGCTCGAACCTTGATGCGTGTACGAAGGTATGCTCGAAGGGGCTGAATATTGATTCTTCAAATCTACATCAAAGAATAAATTAGGGTCCGTTTATTACAACTTTTTCCCAAAAATACACTTTTAAAATAAATAATCAATTTTGAAAGGTTTCGCTAAGGGCCCCTTTGTTACAATCGATTTATAAAAAAAGTGATTTTGGCATTCAATAATGTAGAGATTTTTAAAACCAAAAAACAAAAGCAGTAAAAGATGATTTTTATGAAAAACTAATCAAAACAGCTGCTTCTCGTTTTTGAGACGTTTTAAGATTATTTTCAGATTCTTATTATTTTCAAAAGTTGTAAGGAACAGATGAAAACTTAAAAATAGTAATTATTCTTTAAAAAAACTGTAACAAACAAGCTCAAAATTGTTGAATTTTAGAATAGGTAACCTTAATTAAATTAAGAAAAGTGGCGAAACCCTAACCGGTGGAATCATAAGGGGAGGAAAAGCCGTTATCGATTTTGGGACGTTTGGTGGTATCTGATGGCGGAGGGGCGCCGCTGAGGAGACGAGCGGCAACTTCTTGAGCGCGTTGTTTGATGAGTTCGAAATCGGTGGTGGAAGGGGGAGGGACGTTGTTGTATGAAGGAGGAGGAGGTCCATCGGAGAAACCGGTGGGTCGAGAGTGAGGAGGTTGTTCATCGTACTTGCGTTTCAGGGAGGGTGGAGTTGTTTCGTATTGGGATTCGTCAGCCATTGAAATTGAAATTGGATTGAAGAAGAAGAAGAAGCCCTAGATAGATAGGGTTAGGTTCGAATAGCTGCGTCTTAGTCACGTGTCTCTGCTTCTTTTTATAGTGGAAAATATCGTGAACAATAAATATTCTATACTCCATCCAACTTGCCTCACCAATATATCTCTCTGTTTTTTTTTTTACTACAAAAATATATATATATATCTCTTTTTTGTTATAATTTAATTTAATATATAACCTCTTGTAAAAAAAATTTACATATTATTAATAATATTTGATGTTAATAAAAAAATCATTTCTAAATACGCATATATTAATAGATTTTAGTTTAATTATATTTTTCAATAATTCAAAATATATGTATGTCTGATAAGGAGAATGTGAAAATGGCGAGCAAGGCAAAAACATAAAGAAAAAGAAGAAAAATCAAAGTGAATAAAGCAAACATAATGAAAATGAGGAGGAGGAAAATAAAAAGGAGGAGTGGGATAAGTGGTATGAGCAGTTAATAACGCCTTTGGTTGCTAGTGGTGAGATATTGATGACTACTGCTTGATAAACGCTTTATCTATTTTGGATGCTTGTTGTATGGAGTGTGTAGATTGGGACGATCTGCTTGAGCATGGGTCTGGTGATGTATGCAGACAATGATGGGATCAAATGGTCTAACATATTGCCAAGCATGCAAGGAAGTCATTTAACTAGCAGGTTGAAATTCTTACAGATAGATTTTGCTCAGCTTGTTGGAAGCAAAAGAGGCCTCTGATAACAAATCCTTGATTTGTTGAGATTATTATATTTTATCTTGAGTCTTGCTCGGGTGCAATAATTTTGTTAAAGAATGATTTATCATTTATTATGTTGAATGTGGTGTTTTTGTGATTGTTGAGACAAATATCTCATTTTAATGTTTTAATGATAAACAAAATCAAGTTAATTAGATATGTAATTTATTATTAAAAAATTATTAGTTTTTAACATGTGTTCTTAAATGTGTTATAACAAGATAGGCTGCCTCCTGCGTTTAGGCCAGATTCTTTTTCTTTTGTCATTTTCAACCTTTCCTTTTTCTTTTTTCGGCCACATGTCGGCCATGAATTATTGTATCTTTGTATTTTGTTTCAAGTCCGGTTTTGAAATCCGGCAGTCCTAATTTCTATATAAGGGACTTAGCTCTTTAGGAAGAGGCATCAGCGAAATTCTTCATATACAAGATCTCTCTGAGCCTTCTTAATCTTTTGTAAACCTCTGTAAGTTTTATGCAATAAAATGGCGTTTTCATTTACAATTTATCTTGATGGACAATCAGTTTATCGTCTAACAGATTTTGATATTTATGCAAATGATTTTGAATATTGCATGATTTATGTTTTATTTTTTTACTCTGATAATTATACTTTGAATACACAATACTCAAGAATTTTTATTAATCCGTACTTTAATCTACTCATGTGAAATATCTTTCAAGGAGAAAGACAAACTGTAGTAATAGGTCAAGATTAATCATTTGTGGAAAAAACAGGATCAAACTTGTTTTGACCGTAATAGTGAAAAAACTCACAAGATTGTGAGAACTGGACGACATAGTCCACGTTGGGTGAACCAGGATACATCGTTGTATGAATTCTATTTCTCTTATCTTCATTTTAATTATCACCTGCACATCACAGATCACTTATTAAAAAAATTTTATTTACTCTAACGAATAATGTTCTACCTCTGTTATCTATCAAACCAAGATCAATCTTAAGTTTTAAAGTTCATTGCAACAATTTTAAATTAATCACAATTCAAACTCCCCCTTTATTGTGATCAACATTTTCACTTTAGTAGTATCATCCAAACTTTGTTTGTAGTATTTTTTGAAAATGGACTTTGTATTAGAATTTGAGGGTGGTAGATTTGCTTTCTTTTTCTTATTGTGAAAATGTTAACCGTGTTCTTTTGTCCCTATTTAATCTAAGTTAAATTTATTTAAAAGTGTTTTTTTTGGTATAAAAGCAATTATTATTGTTGGTTGTGGTTCTGGCCGTTTATTTATACTATTTCCACTATGAACTTCATTTGGTGATAAATAAAATCTCTTAGGCCTAATTATTTGCTCAAAAATCCATGTGGTTGGTCATAATTATATCCAATTTTATGAGAATGATAAAAGTTACATAGTATTGTTATTTATACTGTTTCTGGCAGTCTGTCTCATTGAGGTCACGAGTATTGTTATACCTCTTCAGCTTCTTCTTATGGATGAAAGAGTTGTTGTCACTATCGAGTTGATTTACATATGTTTTAGTTTGTGTCTGAATTGACACAAAGTTTGTTTATAAGATTTTATTTTCCACTGAGAGAATATTACAATTAAAATCTTATATCAATTTAAGTATATCAAAGAACGAGAGGATTTTTCATTCATTCATTCATTTCTTTTAATGTGTTATAGGCTTTTACAAAATTTCTTCTTCAAATATTGTTTTTTTTTCTTCATTATCTTAGGTCTATTTTGATATTGATTGATTTCTACTTAAATATTGAGAAATGTATCCATTCAGAATATTACCGTTGGAGATTTTGAGGTGTCGTACTGTATTTGTAACATTTATAGAATTCCATCTTCACTTTTCTTTGGGTAAGTGTTGAAGGTGCTAGAAAACACAAGAAAGTTGAGTTTGAATTGTGTTTTGCCATTTTTGAAAATTATTTGAGTTGTTTAAACAAAAAACATGTTCTTTATCAAATCATTTAACTTACGATTATGAAATAGGTTTAGTAAAATAAAGTTGAATAATAAAAAACATAGATTAGAGTAACAGAGAGAAAAAGAGAGAGAATGAACACAATAATTTTTATAGTAGTTCACAACAAATTGTTGCTACATTTAGTTTTCCTTACCAAGAGATTTTGTCTCAATAAAGTCGAATACTTAATCCGTTATTTCAACAATAATATACAAATATCATTTGCTCCACATATTCAGACTTTGAGTATTCTTCTTTAGCCTTTTCAGGCTGTCACCATTAGAACCCTTCTCAACTTTTTGGTAGTATGTTGTTGAAATTCTTGAGTATTGTTATACCTCTTCGGGTACTTCTTATGGATGAAGGGGTTGTTGCCATTACTGGGATGATTTACATATAGAGATGACAACACAACCCGCACTCCCGGGTACCGAAACCGTCTTGATTTGGGCGGGGAAACCCCGCTTTGATTGGATATGTGTGGGTGTGGATTTTTCTCGGAATTAAAATTCGAGTGCAGTGATGAGTGCGGGTGTGTTGATATTCACCACGCACCCGAACCCGCACCGCTAGTAATATTATTGTAATTTTTTAATTTTATATACACACATATTGAATATACTTCATATTTTTTTAAATATTAAAAATTAAAATCTCATCTCTATAAAAAATATTTTATAATTTTATTATTGTCTAATAATTATTATTTTATTATACAAAATATAATAGATATGATTTTCAATTTTATAATTTAATATATATGAATGGGTAGAGGTGTGGGCGGGGAAACTCGAAACCCGCTACGGGTGGGGATGAGTGTCTAAATTTCATACCCGCTAAAAACGGAGGCAGATGCGGGTTTTCCCCGATTATTCGGGTGCAGGGGTGGGGAAGACAAAATCCGCCCCCGCTCCGTTGCCATGTCTATTTACATCAGTTTTATCTTGTGTTTGAATTATAACTCTCATCGAGAGAATATTAATTTGAAATCCTATATCCAGTCAACTGTATCAAACAACTTGATTGATTCTTCTTAACACATTACCTTTTTCATTTTCTCAACTCTATTTTTATATTGATCGGTTTCTACATACATATCGAGAAATGTATGCGTTGAGAATGTTACTATTGAAGATCTTAAATTGGCATTTAAGACAAATCAGCCTTTAAGACATAACATTATATATCTTCGTAGTTAATTTATTGTATCTTCAATTAAGAAGACATATCTTAGAGGATGTCACACATTTTTTCAGTTAAAGGATAAGTCCATTTTTGACGAGTTAAAGATGTTAGAATGTTGACTTCTCATCAGAGCATTGACTGTATTAGAGTACTGACTTGAAACGTTGACCAATTAGTCAGCAAGTTTACCGGAGTTGTTGGACACATAGTCATTAGAGTGAACTTGTAATCAGATTCGGCTGAGGCGCGTTGAAAAGGCATTTAACAGAGTCAAACACAACTTCAACATATTCTTAAGAGTCATTGTGAACTTCTTCTGTAGTTTCTCTTTTTTTGTCCATTGGAGGATCTAGCTTGTACCAAAATATTGACTTTACCAGATGCTTCAGTTAGAGCTGTCGTCTTTTGACTTTTGAGTTAGATGATCAACATGAGTCTTTAGTCATAGGCATATAATCATTGTAGCATTATTTTCCTTTGTATTTTGAGTGTCAATCATTGACTTGTATTTCCTTTGTCTTTAACGTTCTGACTTAGATTGTAGATTGTCATATGCTTATTGCAAATACTTCTTATTGTTATATTATGACTTTCTCTATTAGTAGACATAATTACTTATTTATTAGGTGGTAATATTCTTTGTGTATAATTACTTTTAACTTACTCACAATTTATGTTACCTTCAAATAGATAATCTTACTATCTATTAATATACTTATATGTTCTCTAACTTAATATGCACACTCAACAACTACAGTTATCAGATAATTGTTCTTATTTGTTATCATCAAAATATATTGTAGTTAAAACCACTTTTGCACTACCAAGTGTTCCAATGTGGTAAATCTTATTATGTATCTCATTGCTCCTATTAACTTCATATTTTTAGTAATTATTATTATTGTGATAATGATAGCATTTTGGTAGGGTTTGTATCTATCTTTTTAATACTATTTGTCACCAAGCATGCAAATATGGAAATAAGTTTGGTGTAAGACCCTTAATTTTAAAATTAAATTCAGATTTAATTTTAAGTGTATTTGGGAATATTTGTAAAATATTCAATATATATATATATATATATATATATATATATATATATATATATATATATATATATATGTTTTGTGTAAATATATATATATATGTATATATATATGTTTTGTGTAAATATATATATATATGTATATATATATGTTTTGTGTAAATATATATATATATATGTATTTGTTTTGGAGGTGGAATTAAAATTATTGGATAATGGATGAATTAATTTAATTTCGAGTAATTAAATTATCAAGCCGTTAATTAAGATATTCTCTGCTAATTTCGATGAAACGGGTTAAGTGCTGGAGGATCAAAAGATATTTTAATACAAGTGTTGCGTGAGGTGGCGTAGATATTTATTATGAAAGAAACAAATTCTTCTCTCCTCTGACTGTGTCAGTTTGCATTTATGAAGATATTTAAGTGAGAAACTATTTCTTCTTTCCTCTACGCGCCAGTTTCTGCTTTATCATTTTCTTCTTCTTTTGATATTTCTGAGTGTTGGTGAAGAAAAACAGTTTACTCAAAAGCCATTTTCTTGAAAATCTGAGTGTCGAATCAGAAAGTTTCGAGTACGAAAGTCATTCCTCTGATCGTTACGGAGCTAAAGAACTAACTTTCGTAGCGGCGAACACGAAACGGGAGTATCGTCGACTTTTGTCGCAGAAGCGTACGAGTTAAGGGAACATAACTAAGGTAAAGGCACCTTCCAACTTTCTAGATTTGCATTTAGGGCTGTAAATGCATGTGTGATGAATGATTATTGGTTTATGTTTGTGAAAAACATTGTATTCTGTTTTGGAAATCAAACTGTGTTGATGTTCTTGCTGTTTCCAGTGAAAGAACTGATTGTGTTGTTGTGTTGATGATATATTGTTTGTTGTGTTGAGTAAGAAATCATTCTGTTGTGTTTTGAATGATGATTTGGTTGGTGTTGTATTGGAGATGATCCAAATGCTAGAGTTAGTTTGTGTGGGACTGTTTTGTGATTGACTTTCTGGTTTTAGTGATTCTGTGTTTTTGCTGTGTTTTGTTAAACAACCTGGTGTTGATGGTGGTTTCAAAAGAAGAGGGATTTGAAATGGTGGAAGTGTTCTTCTTGAAAATCTGTTGTTGATGTTTAATGAAAAATGTCTGAGTTGTGAGGTTTATAAAGATTGGTAATTATGATTCTAGGGTTTTGGTTGTTTTTTTCAAAGGAAAAGGTTTTGAAAATGTGTTGAAGTTCCAGGAAATTTAACTGAAGTGCCAATTTTGCTTCTGACTTAGCATATGTATTCGCCTACGACCCTCTGTAGTCGAATACATATTAGCAATTTTTGCTTCTGTTTTAGCATCTGTATTCGACTATGACCCTGTGTAGCTGAATACAGATTTGCAACTTTTGCCACTGACTTCGCATCTGTATTCGACTACGACAACCTCGTATTCGAATACAGAATGCTGATTTTTCACTATTTTAGCTTATGTATTCGAATACAAGGGAGCTGTATTCGAATACAAATTCGTGTTTTTTCAGAAATTCAAGTTTTAAACATTGTTTTATAAACCTTAAGTGTTGTGGTGAATAAAAATGGAATTTTTGTGATAGTTTTGAAGTGGTGGTGATGATGTTTTTTTTTAGACTTTACTGAAGTTGTGGAATTCTGACTTTTTCACTGTGAAAGCCTCTGTATTCGAATACAAGGAGTCTGTATTCGAATACAGGGTGTTGATTCTACCCTGTTTGGCTTCTGTATTCGAATACAAGGAAGCTGTATTCGAATACAGATTCATTTTGCCAGAAATTGCAGTTTTAAAGCACTGGTTCTAAATTTTGGGAGCTGGGGAAAGACTTCTGATATTTAAGAGTGGAAACTTGAGGTAATGAGAAGTGTTAATGTTTGCTTAAATGGTTAGTCATTGATGTGTAGATGATGATATTGATTGTGTAGAAATGTTTTGAAAAATGATGGAAATGCATGAATTTTACTGATGTTGCATACTGTTTCCAGTGAGGTGAAACACTGCATACTCATGCATAGCATAGTCATGTGGTACTTGCGATGGGCCACAGAGTAATGCGCAACCACGTGCTGATCTGTGAGCGATTGCACGAGTGCTGATCTGTGAGCGATTGCACTAGGTACTGATATGTGAGCGATTGTAACTTGGTATATAAGTGCTGGTCTGTGAGCGACTGCACTGGTACTGGACTGTGAGCGTCTGTACCCTGAAATGCGCAACCACGTGCTGATATGTGAGCGATTGCACGAGTGCTGGTCTGTGAGCGACTGCACTAGGTACTGATCTGTGAGCGATTGTACCTTGGTTTATGTCAAACGTGCTGGTCTGTGAGCGAATGCACTGGTGCTGATCTGTGAGCGATTGCACCCTGGTCTTGAGGGCCGTTAAAGTCTTACATATGTAAATGTGCTGGTCTGTTGAGCGACTGCACCTTGGTGAATCCAAGAGAATGTATACATGAGCATATACATATTGCATCGAGGTGATTGACCGGTGGGTCACGTTTTGGTTATATAATGATGGTTGAAATTGTTGTGTGTGTAAGTACTTGATGAAGTCTGGAATTTCTGATCAATTGGTGTGATTACTGAATTGATGTTTGTGCTTGCAACATGACTTTCATATTAAATTGGTTGCTGTTTGAATAAGTACAATTGTCATGTATTTTCAAAATTTAGCATCCTTGTTTATCATCATTGTTATATGATATGCCATGAATATGTTTGTGATTGCTGATTTAAATGCTATGTGGTAATTGTTAATTTCGGTTGGTGACCCTTTACAATTATTGTGGAAAATTGGGCTTTGCCCTCATATGAGATTCAAACCCGTACCCCTGATGGTCACACTAACGACAGGGAACGTCGTTAATTTCCCTTGATCATTACTTTGTGGGCTACGCAAAGGGATGGGCAGCTGGGTGAAGATAAGACTTGTGGATAATACGGTGGAAACCGAGCTACTGTAGTTTAGTGTATGATCAGTTTAAACTTATGTATAGGGTTTTTGAGCTCAATGGTTGTAAATATTCATTTTGGGATTTATTGTAAAACTCTTCCGCACTCTGATAAATATTTTGGTGGATTGATAATCCAGTCGATGTATCTTTATTTTAGTATATTATAAAGATCAAATTCCCACAAATATCTCATTCGATTTAATTGTGATGTTGTTTTAATTACCTTATTATTTTTGATTACGAAGTCGAATGATATTTCATTTGAATTGATTTTAATTTCCTTGAAACGTAATTCTGAAAACTCTTTTATTTATGTATTCGTTTTTTTAATAAAAAAAAATACACTCGCGCTGTGTTTTAAACTCGGGGTGTTACATTTGGTATGATTGTGTTTTTAACATAATGATAGAGGAATTAGTTAATAAGATATTTGATAGTCCAAGGATCAAATATTTGATTTGTTGAATTTCAAACTACTGGGTAATACTTTTGATACTGAATGATCCATTTGCATTAATGTTGTTAATATGATTTGTCTTTTATTATATTTTTATTTTATTATGAATGAGCCTGTTGCTCTTCATTTAAATCGTTACTCGGTATATAGATATATTTGGTATAAGTGTGTGTATATTTAAGTATAATTTTGTCATTAAGTAGGATCTCGTGTTTGACTATGCTAATAAGAATATAATATGATAAAATGGAAAAAATCAATGCTTATTTCTCTTAAAGAAGCATTTGGAAGTGCATTTTCCAAGTTTGAGATAAGATTCAATATTTTTGTTAAGCACACTCTTTTTTCCTTTTTAAACATTTTTTTGTTGTTGCAGCCTCTATGTAATTTACTTTTATACGATTCATGGAGGCTTTAAGATAATAGCTATGCTAGGCACAATTTCCTCGGATATTTTATTAGGAATTGCAATGAGTAGGGTATGGGTAGGGTAGTATAGTACCCGTCCTCGTACCCGCAGTTTAAAAAAAATATATGTACACGTGCCCGTACTTTCGTGGGTATCAACTTTAATACCCGTACCCTTGCCCTCTAGGTATTTAAGTGCTCGTACTCATATCCATTACTCGTACTTTAACAAAAATATATCAATAAATAATTTGTGATTAAATTTAAAAAAATTCCCAAATATTTTAAATCCAAATCATAAATATTACAAACCAAAATATTATCTAACTCAAAACTTCCAAAATATATCATGATCCAACATTACTACAATAAATATCAAAACATCAAAAATAATGTTTTCTGAAAGAATATTTTATGAAGTTGCAACTCCTCTCCGAGATATGTAAAAAAATTGATATGTGTATTATATTAGTTATTTATAATTATAAAGTCACGATTAATAATATAAAAAAACTCTTAAATATAAAATCACAATTATTTACTTCTTCATCAGAATCAAATATGTGTATAGGGACTAAAATTTATTTTTCAAATTTTTTTAATTATTAAAATTGTACTTTTTTTTATTAAGGGCTCAATTTTTAAGATTAGAACAAGACCTCCAAAATCTATTACTATTTACTAACATATTTTCGTGATGAATTACTTATATGTTTATTTTTCATGAGGATCCAAAAATTATGAAATGAATTAGCTAAATCCGTTGATTTGTTTGTAATAAAAAGGAGAGGTAGAGAGACATGAGATAGTAGAGAGTGAGAGAAATAGTAGTTAGAGATTAAAAGGGGAGATAGAGATGCATAAGATAGTAGATAGACATATGTGTATTTAGAAAAATCATGTATTTAAAAAATATTTTTTCAAACAAACATGTTTTCTTGAAAATCATTTTTATGTCTTTTATGGTAATTTTTTAGTTTAAAAAAATTATTTTTATAAAATTGTATACAAACATGTTAAAAATTATTGTACAAAAAAAATCATTTTTATAATAGTAAACAAACGGGAGTTAAAAAATCATAATTTAAAAAATCTCTAAAAAATAATCTCTAAATTATTTAAAACAAAAATCATTTTTATTTAAGTTAAAACAAATTTACATACTAATAATAATAATAATAATAATAATATATACCCGTACCCGCACCCATACCCATTCAATCTTGCGGGTAATTACCCATTCTCATACCCATACCCATTATGCGGATTTTTACCCTACCCATTATGGGTTTTTTTTTAGGTACCCACTCGATCTAGGTCTAATTGTCATCCCTACTTGATATACTAACATATTGTATTTTATTTGATTCTTACAAATAGTGTTGTCGAAAATTAGCCATGGCAGCACCATGCCGTGTGCAACCACATTCCCTTCTCACATTCTCTCTTATAGTCGTGTAACCCGCCTTGTTTGTTCTAGCGCGTGACACGACTCTTCTCTCTTTCGAGCAATCATGCAAAACACTTTGGTTTGCCTCCAACGGTGAGCATAACAACAACTTGTAATGTATATCAGAAATCAAAATATCCATTATTTAGGGTTTCTGATTTGGGTTTTTTTTATATGAATCTAATTATATTAAATTAGTTGATTTATTATGAAATAAAGCATATCAGTAATATACTTGTGTTGTCAAATCTCTACTAGGATTTTTTATACGTTTAAAATAGGAAATTTT
Source organism: Cicer cuneatum (assembly GCA_037974295.1). Lineage (NCBI taxonomy): Eukaryota > Viridiplantae > Streptophyta > Magnoliopsida > Fabales > Fabaceae > Cicer > Cicer cuneatum. The sequence goes on along the minus strand of JBBPBO010000001.1, from coordinate 75,996,419 downwards.
ATTTAACTGACAACGTCAAATAAAAAATAAGTCTACAACTTTTGCTTACTAAATATTAGATTCACATTGTAATAGTTATTAACAGGTAAGTTCTGGCACATAAACCATGTAAAATTTGATAAATTTTAGAGTGATAGATAGTATTTTAATGATAAGTTGAATTCAAGGATTGAGTTTATGATAGAAGTTTAGAGGAATTATGTTTTTGCATAGTAATAACAAGTTGGGGAGAATTTAGATTGGATTTGTGGTTAATTATGAAAATATGATTTTTTTTAGTACGGTGTCAATTAATTTACAACGTAATTTTTTGAGTATATTATTTTTGTCGATATGATTATAATCATCAATTAAAGGACTAGAGTCCTAGATCTCTCATTGTAAATCCTTGTATTGTTTTCTCTGCTTGGTTTCCTTTTTTTGTCTTATTCAACCAAAATGTGTTGTATCCTATTTTTAATTTTAATTTTAACTTTCAGACATAAAAAGTTCTTCCACAAATAGGGTTAGAGGACAACATGTGATCTATCTTTGAAATAAGATTTTTTTTTTCTTAAAAAAACTGATAAATATTAGTATAATAAATTGATACAAATGCAAAATTTTGAATTTTGAACTCAAAACATATTGTTCAACCTAATAACATTGACATTTATCAATTAAGTTAAGACTTAAAGATAAAATAAAACTGACTTAATTAACAATTTACTTAAAAATTGACTTAATTAACAATTTACTTGCATTAAATGACTTAAGAAAGATAAAATGAAACTTTAAAAATAAATTAAACAACCAAAAATATATTTAAACTTTTTTAAATTAATTTTATCGAACAATACTCTCTTTTTTTTAAGTCAATAACTAACCATACTCTCATAAGTCGTTCTTTACTCTTTCTTTAAATAATCTCTTTTTTTTTATATGTCAATAATTTACAATATTCTCATATCTGCATGGATGCACATGAATTATATATTCATATATTTAATTCAAATCTATATAAAAACTATTTATTACAACCGACTTTTATAATCAATTTATATTATCGGATTTGATTTCGTAAAATCAATTATATCCATAACCAGTTTTATAATCGATTTTTGATTTTTCATAACCGGTTTTCAAATGTATAACCAATTTTAAAAATTAAAAACCAATTTTTTACAAAAAAATCAGATTTCAAAATCTAAAACTCAAACTAAGAAAAAAAATAAAGTTAGCAAGTTAGCATTAAACACAGAAACATCGCGTGCACTGTAATAACGCTCCGTTTCGCTGACACTATTCATTAGTATCTAATTCAAACATTCAGATAATAAATTAAAATTGAATAAAAAAAATCACTAAAAGAATAAGAACCGCAAAGAACTTGTTGATTTCACGAAGAGGTACGAGGAGGTTTGTGCGTGAGAACTAGGCAGATATACGTTAATTAAATTAATACAATTTTAATTATAATAATAATTATTGTTCCCGTCTGAATAAATAATTATTATTATTTAAATAAAAAATAATAATTATAGTTACTTTTTCACATTAACATGAAGTTGGAATCTAACAAGTGAGAAAGGTGGGAATTAATCCAAAAGAAACAGAATGGGTGAGAGAGATGAAAGCAGTGCGCATAGACCACCCAAATTTTAAATTTAGTTTTGTTTATGGGTATCCAACTAATTGGATATGGTTATCCACCAAGAATAATATATGGGCCAGTTAAAGGTCCAACTCAATTTATCTGGTTGTAGAAAAACCACTAATCCCGAGCCAGAAGAGGATCCAAATAGCTCTTGTTTGAAGTCGTGACAGTTATTCCTTCTCATCGATTCACTATTACGACATAACTATGACTGAACTAAGAGAGATCATAATTTTATTTTATCCACAGCCCCATACAGCCCCCAAATCCATCATATAATGTTCATACAATGAAACAAAAGCTTCATTCTATTTCATTCCGTAAATCTTAATCAACACTAAATTACCAAATGCAATTGCCCCTAATTTACTTCAGGAATCAGATCGGACTTGCGCACCACCATTCTGATTTTTTTAAAGTGTTCAAAGAGTAGAATGCTCCAATAAATTCACATCACCATGATTTGAATATGAACATTGTCATTATCAAAATAGTTCCTAAAAGATATATCTTACAATTATAAAAATCCCTAAAAGATACAATTTATTGTCAACATAATCAGTGATTGTTATAACATCAGAGACTCTAAACTGACTAATATTTTGATGATTTGATGACTAATTTTAGTTTTTCTGAGTCAGATAACAAAATGACAGCGTCTTATACTTTTCAAAGACTAAAATGGTAGTTTACCCAATAGTTAAACATTGAATCAGAAGTTAACAATTTTAAAAGACAATATCAGCGATTTGGGAAAAAACACATAAGCCATCGCACGTGCATTTCTTTTCAGACAATCCTCTCCAACTCCCTAGCATAACTAAGTGTTTGGTTGATGAGTTGCAGGGAGGGTATTTCTTTGCAAGGTGCAGAATCTTTTGCCTTTTGAAAAAAGACAGAACCGTTCTTAATTTCCCACTCAGGGTGCTCCTGCAATCAGTAGATAATTTTAGAACTGGAGAACAAAACAATATTGAGAAACGATATTTAAGCGTATCAAGTAAAACCACACTAGCAATATATATTGAAACATGAAACGAATAAGATAAATTCATGCATTCGTGAGATAAATTAATCAATGTACAGTGCATAGCCAAGATTAATGTCTCTCCCCTCTCATGCTCTCACAGATACGCCAAGAGTCGTGACATTTCTCACCTCTTTAATATATTCCACAAGTTCCTGGTCTGAGGAGAAAAGCAACATTTGCTTGGCATCATTAGTTGAAAGATAGTCATATGCCTTCTCACTGCATCCTGCTATCTCATCTCTGAATGTTTAAAAAAAGTTACATTCCAATTAGCAAATTGATATAGATGTGTAAAAATGGAAAAATAACATACAACCAAGGTGTGGAGCTTCCAGATTTATAATAAAGGTTGTGCTTCTACCAAATTTCATAGCTCTAAAAAAAATAGAGCTATAATAATACTATAAATAACTCAAAATTTTATAATTATATTATAGAAATTAGTTTAGTAATAAAAAAAGCTGACAATATCCGATTTCAGAAGCAAAGAAATATAAGTGGAGTTCCACTATAACAGTTGAATTCGATCATCTGGTTGGCTATAAGAAAAATAAAACAATTATTCACCTGATCGTCTTGGCCAAAAGATCCATGAAATAAACATATGTATCATGTGGCACGGTCTGTCTAGCAGTCAAGACACGATTGTAAGCCCCTTCCATAAAAGATTGCTCCAACTCCACCGCATGCTTAATACAAGGATTCTCTAGAGCAGTGGATGAAAGTAGTTCCAACTCAGTATGGAATTCAGCAATCCTATTCTGCACAAGTAATCTCAACAGGTTGAGACCAAGTATTGGGTACTCCTGAGGAGATTGTAGAAGACGATTACTGCAACACAGGAGAAGTCTCCATAAATTAAAATAGCTCCACAAGAAAGCAAATGAGTCAGAAATAGAATCACACTCCGATATGGCGATATCAATACTACTTTTATGTTTCTTGGCATATACTGTATGGAAATGTCATTGTGTTGGTTCCAGATTCAGCTGTCCGAGATTAGAAACATATATTATGTACTTGTAAATAAAGGTATAAGAATCAAATACCGGGCATCTGTATAATAAGGTTTCAACTGGAAGAAATCCCTTTCAAAGGCATCTTGATCCTCGATTTTTACACTAAGGACAACAGCATGCTCATATATATCCCCTGAACATTTCAACAACCAACAAGAAAAAAAGCACATTTCAGACACTGAACTCATTGGCAGCAAATTTTTCCTCTTCATTTTATAAGCAGTTATTATCTTATTCATTCTAATTAATATGTTTCAGTCATGGGAGAAAAGTTTTAGTATTTTATTTTGTATAGTTGATAATTGATATGACCAATGGCTCATCATTTTATTCCGTTGAAGCATCTAACAATTTCCAATTTTAAATATAAAAACTGTTAATTTTTTGTCTCCTCTAGTATACAGTATTTGTCATGCAGTAAGATAAAGGTTAACTTGTAATTTCACCACAACCAGATAGCATAGTTGTCTTACTAACCATGGTCTGGTGAACAAAACAGAAGCAACTTCCAACTACAGCAGTAGGCATGGAAAGTAATTCCAATTTATATCACAAAGAGTTTATAGCCAAGCTAATCCATTAAAATTCTATTTACAATATCAACCTAATTTAAGATTCACTCAAATGATATTTGATGAAGTGGGTCTTCTTTTATTACTTAATATGGGTTAGAAAAGAATGCACTAATGCAGGAGAGTGAACAAAAGAAAATGGAAAAAATACCAGAGCAACTGATTGGAATGAAGAATATTACTTGCTATAGTTAACTCCTGAACTGCATTAGGAGTATCTGCAAACAAGGGTGGAAGGCTTCTAAACCCTGTTAGTAACACCTGAAAGTGAAAAAGGCCACTCAGAAGTTGCATTAAGAATTGAAAAACAAAACAGAAGCAGCTGCAATTACGTACTAGGGAAAAGGAAGCTAATACATTGCAAAATAAAATTCTCTCAACAAACAATTGTGGAAAAAGAAATGTTAAAGATTCTTAAAAAAACCATGATTTATTTAAGCAACATTTTTCTCATATAAGTTGTAATTAACTTCAACATATTATTTTTATTTTGAAAAACTCTCTCATAAGCAAAGAATCATAAACTTATTTTAATTATAAAAAAAGAAAAAAAATCCACAAGCTATAAGCTAAATCAAAGCTGGGTCAACATAAATTACAAATTCAAACTGTTTGAAGTAATCATGTAAGCCAAATAACTAACAACACACACCATGTTCTCAAACCAAAACTTCCTCTCCTACCACACTTGAATTCATCACCACTGTACCTCAAAAAACCAAACTCAGCCACTAGTTTTTTCACAATCCATCTTACATTTTTTCCATAGGATTACAAGTTAACTCATTAAATCAAGAACAAACATGTTTGTCACTGTAATACATCTGATCTAAAATGCACAATTACAAAAACGATCTCACGCTGAAGCAACCAAAAGCCGGTATACTTCACAAGAATAGCCAAATTTAAATTCCAATTATATAAAGTAAGTAAATTGAACTTTAAGGAGCAAGAAAATGTATGCACCATTTACTGAAAATAGGGTAACAAATAAACTAGGGTTTTGTAGGGTTGAAGTTACCTTTAGCTGAGAAAGGAGATTGGAAGATGAATCAAAGTCGTTTCTGAGAAATGCAGCCTTAAACCGATCGAAGAGCTGAAAAACTTCGGTTAATTTAGGATCCATCTTTTGCTCTTCTTTTTCAATTGCAGTTTCAGAAGTTGAGTGCTTTGAACTACAACGATAAAGGACGTTGTTCCTCTTTACTTTCGCATCAAGCAGCTTCTTTTGTTTGGTTATATTTGGATCAGGCTAATCAAAAAAGTTCGAGAACTTCTTTTTTTTTCCCTATATAACTCTAGTTTTTGACATTTTTATCCTTGAGTTCTTTTACATTATCTTAAAATCTCAAAACAATACAATTAAAAAATAAAAAATTCTTTTTATGAAAGTAATTCTCATCATTTGAAAAATTCATCCATTAACTTTTGTCTACATCATTTTAGTATTTATATCAAGTATAATGTAATTTTATAAACTTTTTTATTGTATTTTATATAATTTTTTCTGACACATTTTTTAAATTTTAGTGATGTATAAAATGTTTAAATTGACCCGTTAAAATCTCACTTGAACAATTTATTGTCAATTAAAATTTATTAAACACTAAAATTCAATTATTTTATTATTACAACCCCTAAATTCAATTATTTTATTATTAATAAAAGCAAGAGGAAACCTAAGGGCTTATACCATAAGCCTTAACTCCACTAAGTATCGTATATACTTTCATTTCAACAATAGTTTTTGCATATCAAATCATTTTGCTTTTTATAAAAAAAATATTGAAATAGTCTAATATAATACAAACGCTTAATTCAACAATAATTTTTACAATACACACATAAATTACGAAAAATATTAACAAATACATAAGAGTATATATTAATGAACAAAATATAAAAATTATCTTCAAATTTGTATATTTAATTTATAAAAAATTTAAAATTTGATATTTTTAAAAATAAAACGTATATTATTGTCAAGAAAAGATAAAACTTCTATTTTTTAATTCCTTAATATATGTTACTACAGTGCTTGGTAGCAGAATCTATAAAAAAAAAAAATTCAAATTATAAATTATTGAACAATGCAACATTATTACCTTTTTTTTTTTATAAAAAAATGATAAACACTATCATAATTAAATAACACAACTCGAATTCGGGATATGACGTTCAACTTAACAATATCGGCATTTATCGGTTGAACGTTAACTTAAGGACCAATGCAACATTACTCTACTCAAGTATTATAGTGTAATTTATTAATTATATAAGATTAATATGTTAGAAATCAATAATATTCTAGGAAAAGTGTTAAGAACGAATAATGTTTTGAAAAAATCAGATTGATTATAATAAACTAAAAACATTTTTAGTATTAAAAGTTTGTGTAATTCAAATAAAACATTGATTGTATGTGATCTCTAACTAATCAACCATTTAAGAGTATAAAATAAATAATTATATTTCAATGTTATGTATAAGTGGTACCCGCATCACAAATTATGTATGAGGAATAATTTGTATTTCTTTTTTGCAGGTAGAAATAATTTGTATTTTTATTATTTGATTAATAGATGATATGAAACAAAACCTTTTACAAGAATTATCAGATGTTTGTGATTAAATCATTCAAACATGATTTTCTAAGATAATCGAGTAAGACTGGAAATATTTGAGCAAAACACGTTGTTTAAGATTACTTTTTTGGGTATGTACTGTACATTTTCATACTATATGAAGATTATAATAATTATATGTCATAAACTTGCATATATCAGCTTAAAAACAGGAAAATTTAGTACGCTATGCAGTTAAATCATACATCAAAATTCAAAAAGATGTTATAAAAAAATTAAGCTCCTGTTACAAAAAAAAAATCTCCAAATTTGACACAAATATATAAAAATGCACAACATTAGAACTAAATAAATTAAAACTAAAATGAACAAATATATAAAAAATCTCTTGCTTCTCTTTCTATAGTGTTAGTTCCTTTTTCTTTGAAGCTACTCTTTAATTGCATACCTATCTTCTCCTATTTCCTATTTTTGGATCCATTAACGTGATTTTTTAAAATCCTATCACCAACTTCAAATTCTCCCTTACCATTTACTGGGTACTGTAGCTTTTATTTATGACTATAATATGTTATTTTCTTAATTCACATTGTATATCTCTTTTTTTTTTTTAAATTTATAATTTTAATTTAAGCGAAATTTTAATCTATGCATAAAGGGAAAAGTTGAAAATAGTGTCTTTACTCTACCTTAAGTGTTTTGAATAAAAAAAATCTACATATAAAGTGGTTTTTAAATATTAAAAAAAAATTTATGTAAAAATAAAAATGAAATAAATAAATTATAATATTCAATTCTGTCGACTTTCTAAACAATGGAATTACTAATTTATTTTGTTCCATTTTAAAATCTTTAAATAATGAGACGAAAGTACTAATTTATGTCATGGCAGAACACCGAAAAGGCGCCACTGATTTCAGCGATTTCAGTTCAATCTTTTCTCGCACGCTTCATAGAACCCTAGACCCTCCAATTCCACTCGTGTGGTTCTATTCTGCTCTCGAATTTCACAATAATAGATTGGGAATGGGAAGAGAAGCTTCTAGAAATTCAATAGCGTCGGTTAAGGTTTTGTTTCAGTTGCTTGTTTCGTGTTCTGATGCGTGCGTGTCCATGAAAAGGATAGGTGTTCTCGCACCTTTGGTGTTTGAGCTTTATCGTTTGATGGTTTATGAGAAAGAGCTGAAGACTGACGTTGAGGGTTTGGTGGATGGGGTTGTTAGTTATTGTAGCATTTTGTGTATGAAGGAGAGGGTTTTAGGTGATGATGGGGTTGTGGTATTTTTGGAGGAGGATTTTGTTGATTTGATACCGGTTTGGATGGTTGTTTGTGATTGTTATTATGGTGATGGTTTGTTTGAGGTTGGTGATTTTTTGATGGGGTTTTTCCCTTTTGTGAGTGATGGAGTTCGAAAGGGAATTGAAATGGGTTGTTGTGAGGTTGGGTTTTTGGCTGGGGTTGTTATGTTTGAAGCTCTTTTGTTGAAAATGTGTTTGATTTTTTATGTGGGGATCACAAAAGAGGAGAAGGAGAAGAAGTTGCATGATTCTGCAGCTCAGATCATCACGGGGTTTCAGAATTTTTACTTTTTGGGTAAGAACTTGTTACTTCTCATACTTATTTCTAGCAAGGTTTTAAATTGCAGTCCTCGATATTAATGTGAATCGCGGTCAAACACTGCTATGTTAGTCTCAATTGTGGTTGTGTTGCTAGTGCAGTTTTATTGGAAAAATATGATGTTGTGGCCATAATTGCAGCATCGTTCTGTTTTCTATAGCTTTGATTACAACTAGTTAGATGTTTTTAAAATGATTACATTAATGTATATGATTGACCCGGTGTGGATAATGGGGTGGGGTATGATAAATTCAAAACAACTTTCATAAAGACTCTATCCTTTTATGTTATGCATTCTCTCTCTTTTCCCTAGCAACCTTAATAACAATTTCTATGTAATGAATAGCTTTGTTGTTCTCAGTTAATGTACTTTTTAGTTTTCTGTTTTCACCCTAATGATGCCTTTGTTAGCAATTATCTTTATATATATATATATATATATATATATATATATATATATTCATGTTCTTTCAAATGTTGGAGTTTAGAGTAAAGTAGGTTCTACTGCATTATAGGAAAGCCAGATCTTGATGAAATTTAATTTTGATTGTTTATCTGAGAAATGCTACTGTCAGTCACTTTAACACTCTCGGTTAGACACTCTCTCGCGGATACGGGCATATGATCACGTCACTCATTTTTCAATCTTTTAAATTGGTAACCGAATGAACAAGTTTAAAGAATTTATTAGCGTTTTATTTATAATAACGTTTATATTGACATTATTCTCAAAATACTTTGTACGCGAATTTGGAAAACACCCTCAATTCAACCTCTCCATTGTTGCTATCGAATGATGGACCGAAGAATAGCCATAACAACATAAGGAAGAAACTCATCTTAAGTAATTTATTGTTTTCAATAACAACTCTCTTTTGTGTGCCTAACCCATTGACTTTGCCATCTCAAAAGCCCCCATTGCAAGATCTCTACAGTTGCTAGTTTTATTGGAATAATTTGATTTGGGCTTTGTGAAATTTGGGATAAGATTTGTTTTTTTTGTTGATGTTTAGCAAATGATTTAGGGCATGAAGCTTGAAGGTCGGCTCTATGTGTCAGATTGTTGTGTTTGATGCCTGTCCATATCCTTCCTTCTGCTGTTATTTAATCATGGGTCGCAGCAGCTATGGAGTACTTGACCAGTGGTGTATGAGATTACAAACATTTTGATGTGCAAAAAGTTTACCAAGAGCCTTTGATTTTCTGCACATAATAAAAAAAAATACGAAGAACTAAACATGGTGAGCCTGTAAACAAGTAACTGAGTTTAAAGAAAAGCGTGACGTGGCCGTATTCGCGAGAAAGTGCCTAACCGAGAGTGTCAAAGTGAGTGACGGTAACATTTATCGTGTTTATTTATATCTATGTCCCAATACTCAGGTTTGTTTTGATGTACATTCACGAACCATCTATTCAGAGTTGTCTCCTGTATTTGTATGGGTCAATCTGATCATACAAAATTGTCAATTTTCTTAGTTTAAGATTTACCTTTATCTGTTTATTTCTCAGCTTGACATTGGTCGAATCCTTGTGCTTTCTGGGGTGACATCATTACAGTTTTCGTGTGTATACTTCCTGACTGCTTATTGGTGCATATCAGATACCCTTTTCAGGATGATGTTGGAGCCAGTTTTGCCAGTGATCTCCTTGCTGGTCAGTACCTTCATACCATGTCTTTTCTCTAGCGTTACGATTATAATTTGGAATTAAGGACTTGTAGGAAAATCACCTGTCTTTTTCTCCAGGAAACTATGTCTGGGTAAGACTAATATCAAATAATTTCAAGCCCTCATATTAGCCTACATGACACAGATTAAACTGAGGCTATTCATGTCATGATGCCACTGCCCTCTATAAAAAGGTTACTTTAGCATTTGGCATTTGGACAGAATGAATTAGATCAACCTATTCTGTTCTCTTTTTTTCGTCATTTTAGATAAAACCAAAACATACCGCTTTTCCATCTGTGGTCCTGTTTTGTTTTTGTTTTTTATATGCACCAAGCACAGATTAAAACCGATGTTCTGATCCAATAATTTACGAAACACATCTTTGGTTAGCTTGTGATCACATCCAAGGGTATTTTTTGTCGGCATGGAAAACCTATTTTTCATAATAGGGTATAGGTGAGGAGAGCTTTGGATCCTACTCCTTATGAAGATGAAAAAAGTTAATACTCAAGTTTCATTCTTCATATGATAATTTAGGTAAGACCAGGAGTTTAAATATTGATACTGTTCAGCGATATTGGATAACTATGATTTAGATTTTAGAATTTTAAAACTTATTTTAACCTTTCCAGAGAAATTGTGTGGTTTACCAATTATTCATGTATAGTTCCCAGTAACAAATAGGGGCTACTACTTGGTTAGTTGCTTGATTATTCATTGCCATAATCTTCTCAACATTGACTCCGATACGGGGAATCTTCTTTTGTTGGTAATTTGAGCTCTTCAGTTTATAGAATGACTTTTTTCATTTCCCTTCAAGAAGTGTATGATGCATTTTATTCCTTGTTTCTAATTTTTGCAGTTATATTCACCAATTTACTGGTTGTTTTGCTGCAGGGTTCTGAAAATGAAGCTCTTTTAAAAGAAGTCTTATACAATTCTGTGATGATGATGGATTATTCATTCATTAATCCTCAAGCCAGAGTTTCACTGTATGCCAATAGCCTCAAAGATTTTGCTATTAATTGGTTGTTTGTTGCTGAGTTAGCTATCCAGTCTGCTAGGTATGAGAAAAGCCTATTGTACCATTGAGGAACGAATTATGAAGGTGTTTCTATAATGTCTCAGCTGATAAGTCTCATAATCTGCTTGGCAACAGGGTAAATGGTGATCAGGGGAAAGCTATTTCTTATGTAAATGCCTTCTGTAGATCCTGCATTCCCAATCAATTGATTAACTGGGTTATTAGTCAAAGTGGCATAGACAGAAAGATCAACAGACCAAATGTTTCCACTCCCATAGCTCTTATAAGTGAGTTCCTCCAACTACCCCTCAAATTTTGTTATTCTTTTGACTGAGAAGAGGCTTTTAAATTTTTAAAAATTCCAGCAAGCTGTATAGTTGAATGTGGTTGCACGCAATTTCAAGTTGTATTGGTGTTGTTGGTGATTGGATTCCAATTATTGTTAACTGAGATGAGCTGCCCATTTTGCATAGTCTATTTCCTTTTCCCTTTGTTTTATTGCGTAACTAATGATTAGTGATTTCATACTCAGAATGGCTTCTAGTTGTCGAGGAAGACGGATTGGCAATATTTGGTTGTCAAACTGCCAAGCATCGTGCAAAGGCTTTCTTTTTCACTTCAACAACCGAGTGTAGGCTTCCGGTGATCAAACATCTCTTTTTAAATTCTGTACATGGAGGCTCCGAGGTAGATATAATTGGTGGTGGTGATGTAGAGATGCATGATGCTGTGGACACCATAAGTTTGTCTGGTGATGATAGAACGAGCACAGCCACCACAGATGGAACTAGAAAACGCAAAGAAGGAATTGAGGATGATACAAAAGCACAACTAAAGTTTATGAGATGTCAGTTTCATGAGAATTCAGTGAGAGAAAACCCCTGTATATTCAGGCAACAATGATAGATTTGGATAGTGGGAGTGTGGCGAGGTATTTTGGTTTCACGTAGCTTAGGAAGTAATGGTACAATATTGTTGATGAAAAGTTATGAGAGGATGCAGTGCTGGAAATTTTTTATGGTTGTCCATTTTGGTTACCTTTGCTGCTAGTGAATAGGAAACATTGAGCACAAGATCCTCTAGCATAGTGGCCCCTTCAATTTTAACTTAGTTGGCATAATGCCATGACATGATGTACTCTGAAGCTTCAAATTACCTGTACTCATGGAGCATCTGACTTGGTCTTGAAGCCAGTAATACTAAAACACATTAAAAGTAATTAAATTTGAATATATTTTGTATCCTTCTAAATATTCAGTTTTTTTATTTTAGTTCGTTATTCATATGTTGATTTAGCTTTTAGTCTCTTTTTGTCTCGTAACACTTACTTTGACTTTGTTTGGGAGTTAGGAGTGAGAGAAAGAAAGAGAAGAAATGGATTTTAAAACTTATTCAAAATCCTCCAATGTTATTCTCCAATACATACATTAGATACATTTTTTTTTTGTTGCCAAGGTATAATGTATAGGAGGGTGGACTGTTCACCCTCCTGCCTCCCATATTCTCAAAATCGTCATCTCCCTTTCTCTCTAAACTTCCGATCATAGCCTTAGTCTCTATGGGTCTCATGAAGACAATTCTTATGTGTATAATCTAATTTGATAGCCTTAGTCTCTGTGGGTCACATAAAGACAATTCTTATGTGTATAATCTAATTTAAGTTATCTTCTCTACCTTCCTATCAGTGATGACAATAAGTAGTCTTATCTTTTATCCAATATTTAGTGTATCTTAGTTTCCAAACAAGACTAATCTTTGTTGCAGTGTGTAGATGTCCTTGGCCAAACATTTCTTGATAGAGCGGTCCTTTTATAAGGGAAATGCTAACATTGAAAAGTTATAAATATTTAAGCATTTAAAGATAGAAATATTATATTAAAAATTATGTATTAAACTTTTGAAAGTTCAAAATTTATTTTTTCTAATGTAAAATTTTTACTTTTGTATTCTTAACAAGTCCTCTTAAAACACACATGACCCTTTTTATAAATGATTTTTTTAATATCCCAAAGCTTATAAAAGTAATCTTAAAGGAAGGTAATATTCGTAGCTAGGTTAAGTATTTGTTTATAAGCCACAAATATGTATGACAATCTTAAGCGTAGTTTGTTGGTAGTCCAAAACGAAGAAAGATATATCACAATCTATTTTTTTACTAAAAAACAAACAAAATGATAGATGACAAGTTAAAATAGGATAAAAAAAACAAATAACTTAACAAAGATATTGTATGAAAAGAAATTAGATATCTTAGATAGGCGGACTCGATCAATAGACAATTCACCTCAATGAATATCTGTGGATCTAAAATTTTAAACTGCCACTGTTCGTATAAAATTATATAAAACCGTTTTTATCACTCGTTTACCTGCTCAAGTGACCTGACCCACCCATTAGCACTCAATTTTGTGCGAATAGCTTGGATTTCGGGCAGATCGGTGGATTTGTCGACTCCTAGTTTTTGCAACCCAACCAATCAGCGAGTTTGGAGATTTCTACTGACCACCCTCACAGTTGTGTCTGCCACCCATTCAAGACATATGAAAAGACAATTTTACCCTTTTAACAATTTATAATAAGTTTCAAAATGAATAGTTTTGGAAATTTCAAAATTTCGAAACTTTCAGAAGTTTCAAATTTTCAAAACAAGGATTACATTTCAAAAATTTGGAAAGTTTCGAAAGTTTCCAAATCCGGAGAATTTCGAAAGTTCCAAATCTGGAAAATTTGAAAAGTTTTGAAAGTTTCTAAATTTGGAAAGTATTCATTTTGAAACTTATTATAAAAGGTTAAAAAGGATAAATTTGTCTTTTCATGTGTCTTGAGGGGGTGACAGATACAGTTGTGGAGGTGCTCGATAGAAATTTCGCGAGTTTGGCTAGAGAGGATTGACTCACATACTAAGATTCATTTTGATGTCTCTAGTAAGACATGACGTAACTCTTGATTATCTCGAAATTGGATGAGATAGTATATCTATATATTCCGTGGTATGAATGCCTATAATCTCAAAATATTATAATTTGATTTGGGTGTAGATCGACTAATTCTATTCCTCTCTATCAAGATCACACTTTTCAATATAGCATTCCCCATAGATTTTTAATTTACCTTTAAATTTAGAGATAGTTTGCACTAAGTATTTGGTATTGATAGGAGGTTGATTTCAACAAATCATTCATATATATCCTCAATGGAAATTACCGTTCTTTCGTTATAAGAGTTTTTGGGGACTTGTATATATGTTGGAACAAACTTAAAGTTAAGATTTTTTTTTCTTTTTAATAAATCGAAATAACTTAAGATATTTGACTCCTTATTGACACTCTAAAATACTCTCACCACTTAGTTTTTTTGGATCCACCGTTAACTAATCCTCGAGTCAACAACAATACACCGTATTATTGGAATGCATCTCCATCCTCATAGAATTAACATACAATATAGTTTTCATTGGATCTGACGTTATTATAAAGTTATGTGTGTATGAGAAGAGATGTAGAACACCTCATTCCTATGTCCTTATTTCATTTAGTGAATTTATTGCAATTAAATTAAAAAAAATGACCTCTTTGAAGTAGTTGGCTTTCAATTCAGTCAAAAGAAAAAGTAGTTGTCTTTCAACATTAGTGGTCACTACACTAACACTACACACACTATTAGAGAATCTTAATTTATTTCATCAAGATGTATTGAATAGGAGTTTGTATAAAAATTTATACGGTTTGCTTAAAAATATCCGTACAAATATGTACAAATATTTTTAAGTTAAATATATATTATAAATTCAAATTCGATATTTCATAATATAGTATGCGAATATTTTTACTATTTCATAAAAATAACAAAGTTAAAATTCTGGGAAAACTCATGTAGACATTGAGAGGGGAAAATAGACATGACGGGTATAATCCTTTTACATATTCTCAACATGATTTAAATCTTTCTTTTGTTTTTTTTCTTGGATATTTAATTATTACTCCTATTTAAGCTTATAGGTAAAATTGTAGGGGACAAGGGATTCCAATTCAAATTGAAAGTGATATTACTGCCCAATGTATCGAGTTGTGGAGCCCATCTTTATTTGTTAAGGTACACACGTCTCAAAGTGCAATTTTAATGCATGGTTGTTAGAGTGCTGACTTTGTATCTTTGATTTATAAATGCTTAATAATACATAAAATCCTTGAGAATAATGTCTTTCCAAAAACAAAAATAATAATAATAATTCAAAGAAAATCTTGTAACATTGTCGACAAGGCTATGACGAAATAACTCATGGCATCATTCACCACCGAAATATAAAAAGATCACACACTTTCAATTGTTCATTTTTGGACATAGCAAAGATTAGAAAATTAATATTTCAAACTTGTTTGTTTTTGTTTTTCTTTACGTAATAACTCGTTAAAATAAATGTGGTTTTACATACATACTTTTTTAAAAGGATTTGTTTTGCCTAGGTTAAGAAATAAAATAAACAAATGAATAAGTGTAATAATTTTAAAAAATGTACCTTCATTAATTATTAAAAAATATTATAAACGTATAATAAAATATAATAATTTGAAAGTGATGTACGGATTATTAGTTTAGAGATGTAGTTATAAAGAAATCAATTTAAAGATGTAAATATAAAAATAATTAATGTTACATCAAAAATATACTTAAAAAATTAGTTTGAAATGTAAATAAATCACTCGTCTCATTGATAATATATTGAAGAAAAATTTAATAATACGGAGGAAATCCACCTTATTATTAAAGAGACGTATAAATAAGTTTGGCAAAACTCGGTTGAAATATTTAAGTTTAACTTGATCTTGATATTAATAAATTTGAGGCCGATCTTTCAATTTAAGCTTGCGTTATACTTGAGTTTCGAACAAGTTAAAGTGGATGGTAGTTATATTAATGTCATTCGTGGTCATGGTTTGCAAGAAGGATAGAACAATTACTCATATTTTGGCTTGCTATTAGATGATTGTCTCATGATTAGTAGCTATTTTAATTTTTTTAAATCAAAGCATGTTCGAAGAAGTGTTAATGTTTGTCTTCGTCGTTTAGTTAAATTTGTATTATCTTGTTATTTTTTAGATGGAGAATGGCTCATGTATTTCTTCATTTATTATAATTTATTTTGTTGCTTAATGAACTAAGTTTTACAGAAAAAAAAAATGCACGTTTAATATATCACGTTGTTCATATAAATTTGCGTTTTGAAAATCATATTATTACTGTGAAATATCACAAATTTTATTGATGACTAAATTTTTATTGAAGAATCTATGAACAACTTTTAATGGAGAATTTCTGTTAACCAAACCTATAGTGGAGAATTCTCTTAATCATATATTGTCGACAAAACTTAGTATAGAAATCTATTAATATTAAATTTTATTTTTTATATAAAACACAGTAGAACATGAGCATACTTAATATATTGAAGTGTGAAAAGTAGTTGATTTTGAAATGCAGATTACTTATATAAGCCAATTGCGGATTAATTTAAAAACATTAATAACTTTTCTATTTGACAAATTTGTTAAAAAATATTATAAGGATATAAAAAATAATATCCAACACCATGTACATGGTTTAGATAAAGTGTCGTTTATTATTATTATTATTATTATTATTATTATTATTATTATTATTATTATTATTATTATTATTATTATTATTATTATTATTATTATTATTATCTCGTTTTTCAACAACAGTAATAAATGATACATTTTTATTTGGTATTGATATATAGTGTCTAATTTTTGATGTTTAAATAACACCACCTTTCTTAAGGTTAAATTAGTGGGCTAT
>JBBPBO010000001.1:75776603-75979172 GCA_037974295.1 Cicer cuneatum | reverse complement strand
ACCTTTTTTTAAAATCATACTAAAGTTATGAACATTTAATTTGATAACTAATTAATTTAGTTTCAACTAAGATTTAAAACTAAATTCTCTTAAATTATTCATTTTTAACTTAAATTCGTTAGTTATTTAAAAACTGACCAATTAATATGATTATAAAATTAAAAAATCTCAACAATATTTTTTCTTTTAGTATATTTTATATGAGTTAAAAATTAAATAAATTAAATTCCAGAGTCTTACATGGAACACAACAAATCTAAACAACCGAAGACATTTATAGAAATATTTTTAAATTATCTGCAAAATCTAATTTCATAAAACAACCCACTAACTTACAAATATATAACATTTTACTTATAAAAAACACAAATATGAAGTATCTTTAATTCTTTTTTGCAAACAATCAAGTAAAAATAGAACATATGCAAACACAAATACAATACTATATTTTATAAAAAATATTTTAAATTTATTATTTAAACATGACATCCTAATTTCTTTAACTAACCAAAAATATTTGATTTACTCCACTGTAATAAGTATATTTTTCTTTTTTGATAAAGTATAATAAGTATACAGTAATACTACACAAATATGTTTGATCTTGTTAGAAGGTCACTTTTTAATATATTATATTTGTATCAAAATATAAATAAAAATAAATTAAAAAATATTGAAATATTTAATATAAATATTTACATCAACTTTTTTAATTTATTTTTTAATTAATATTTTGAGACAATAGGACGAGTAATACCATAAATATTTTTATATTAAATACGATTAAATGAGTCAGTGAATTTTTTATCATATATCATTGTTTAAAGCAACTAATATTTTTTAAAAATTTTATATGTAAATTAATAATACTTAAATATACATAAATTTTAATATTATTGAAATAATATTTTATAAAAAATAATTTAATATATTTTCATAAAAAAGATATTACAATATTATTGTTTTTTAAGGAAAAAATTGAAAAGGAGAAAAAAGAGAAAAAGAAAATGTCGGCGAACCCAAGTGTGGTTAATTGAACCAGAGTCTCAGGTTCCAACTGTCGATGCGGACCGCTCGTGATTTAGAATCGTCGGTGACTCGGTTTTGACTCGCTCGAGTTGAATTTAATTTAATTAATTATTTAATTATTACCAGAAGTTACAACAACAACAAAAAACTCAAACTCATACACGCCGCGATTTTTTTTTGTTTGTTCTTATTACCAATGCCATATATATAATCAAATCGAACCGAACCAAACCAATCCAATTCACAAACTGCATTTCCAAACGCGAAACGCAAAACGCGATTTCAAATTGAAACTCTAAGTCACAATTCACATGGCTGATTCAACACCAACCGATTCAGTGTCGGTGGACATGGATTCCATCTCTCCTTCACCTAAGGCATCTTTCTATCTACATTCTCCATAATCATTTTTTTCTTTTCTATTATTCATTTATCTTCTTTTACTTTTATTTATTTAATTTGATATCTTAACCGTTTTTTGTTATATTGATTTTTTGTGTGTGTGTGTGGAGTTGAGTATTTTGTTCTCTTAAGAATGGCTTAAATTGTGTTTTTGAGGTTTTATTAACTTATTTGCGAAAACGATAGTTGTTGATGTCGTTGTGATTCTCTGCGTTTGTATGATCGATGATATGATATCTGATAATGAATTAAGCTTGATGTAAAAACTCAGGAATAATGTGAACTTGTGATTCTCTATGGTTTAGGTGTTAAATGCTTACTTCATATAGCTATAGCTATTAGCTTTTAGCTACTAGTTCACTTTTGGATATGACTTAAGAGTTTTAAATTTTTTTAAAAGATTTGAAGATTCAGCGAAGGAAGATAATTGAGTCTGTGTTATCATGATTTTGGATGAATTGAAGAAATAGGATTGTGTTTGTAAACTTTTTATGTCATACTTTTTTTTTTTTTTTTTTTTTTTTTTTTTTATAATGACAATATATTGTGGCTACTACACAAGGTTTTTAAATCATGGTCTCGGAAACAGTTGTGGTCAGAAAGTGATTCTTGATATTAAGAGAATTCTGGTGCGTTAATGGTCACAATTGAAAAGCCATTATTGATATTGCAAAGAACTGTGGTCAATGGAAGCTGCTGCTGTCTCCTCAATGGCAGCTGCATTGCGGCTGCAAAGACATAAAATAAACTTGGTGTCGAGCGCGGTCACAGACTCATAAACCTTTTGTTAAAACCCTAGTCCCGAGTGAAGTAATTTTGATTAAAAAGGTACCTCTTCAGATGCTATATATGTGTTGCTGCCTTGAAAGGTTTGGAAACCTTCATGTTATGAATTGCATCTTTACATGCGACTTCCATTTCATGTGTTGAAGGAACCCTCAAAGCATTTTTCACATTTCGTTGCATAGCTAACTGTGCAGACATGATATAGGGTTTCTATGTTTTAAATTTCCTTTAACGTCTGTAATTTTTCTGGCAACTTTAAACTTTTGTGATGAAGCTTGAATGGAGCTTCAAACTTGATTTTCTTCATTGCCAGCATAAATTGAGCTGCTATAAAACATCTAATGCTCGGTGACCTGATTTGCTTCTCTTTTATTTAGTATTTATTGTTTTAAATGCAATGGTATAATCGAAAGCAATTTATTGTCTGTTTTTGGCCAACTTGATGTGCTGTTACTGATTGATATGCTACTTGTATGTCTCTGCAGGAACATATTATCAGAACATGTCATGGTTCTGTGTCTGTTGCTGTGTATGGAGACCAGGACAAGCCAGCTCTTATCACTTATCCTGATTTGGGTTTAAATTGTAAGTTAAATGGGTTTTGGGTTTTCTATAGAACCCTTGACTCTCTTTTCTTATAATTAGAGGGGCTTTGCATATATCTTGATTTATTTATTTTTTCTTAATTTTTATATTAGAGCGTTGAATTTAATTGTCTGAAAATTACAGTATTTATTGATATATCTTGATCATTATGTGTATCTCGTACATTTCAGTAGGTTTAATTTTGACAATCTGGTAGTCGCTGGTTTTAAAATATGTAGCGCAGTCTTCATAAAAAACGTTTGTTCTTTTACCCTCTTAAAAATATGCTTCGCTTACTCATTAACATATTTCTATTCTGAGTAGTCAACCTTTCCTCCTAAAAGGTTTTATTTAGAAAAAATCAACTCTAGATGTCGTTTTGTGGCTTTCCTGGAAATAATTAATTTCATGTGTTTCTTTTGTTTATATACTGATAATCTAACCCTTTTTTTCATGTGTGCGGTTTCATCATCAGACGTCTCCTGCTTTCAAGGGTTATTATTTTGTCCTGAAGCATATTACTTGCTGCTCCACAATTTTTGCATATATCACATTAGTCCACCTGGGCATGAGGTCTGTAGATTTATATCTGGAAACTTTGCTATGATATTGCTTGATTGATTCATATGTTCATACTGTTATATATATATATATATATATATATATATATATATATATATATATATATATATATATATATATATATATATATATATTGTTGAATTTTTATAGTTTACCTGGTTGCTTATCATCTTGTGCTTTCTTCAAGAGCTATTGCAGTTGGGAGCTGCTGCAATTGATCCGGATTACCCTATTCTATCAGTAGATGACTTAGCTGATCAAATAGCTGAGGTGCTTAACTTTTTTGGGTGAGTTGTTCAAGCAGAATCAGCAATTTCTTTCCATTTAGTGACATGGAGTAATTTCTTTAAAGCAATCTCCATTTGGCTTTAAATATTGTCAGTTTTGTTTTTTATTTACAATTTTGACAGTTTCAAGTTCCTTTTGTAATGGACAGATTGATAGTGATGGATCAATAATATGTGTAACTGATTCTAGCAGATGATTTATTCTTCCATGCATCTTGGGATCTGACCCTACTGTTTTTTTTCAGTCTTAATGCAGTTATGTGTATGGGAGTAACTGCTGGGGCTTACATCCTTACCTTATTTGCTGTAAGTTTTCATGTGTGCCCCCCTCCCCTGTCCCCTCTTAAACGACTTTAAATTACTTACAGATTTTTCTAACTCTTGACAACAGATGAAATATAGACAACGTGTGCTTGGTTTGATACTTGTTTCTCCTCTATGTAAAGAACCATCTTGGTCTGAATGGTTGTACAACAAGGTTCCTTTTCTATGCTGAAAGATCTTCTTGTAAAAAATCATCTCACTTTTTGCTAAAGAAATTGTAATATTTGCAGGTCATGTCAAATTTACTATATTTCTATGGCATGTGTGGGGTGGTAAAGGAAATATTGCTGAAGCGGTACTTTAGCAAGGTATATTTACGTCCAAAAGCATTTCTTGTTCTACTCCCAATGTTAGGCTGAGTTATTTAATTTTATTTGTGATGATAGGAAATTCGCGGTGGTACTCAATTACCGGAGTCAGATATAGTCAAAGCATGCCGAAGGGTTAGTCTATGTATTATTTTTTTTCATGAAGTGACTGGGTTTAAGTGGCATTTAACATGGGCCAACGAATAGATTTTCCCACCACGGTCAAATGCACACATGACCTGCATTATGAGCCAATCCCATATGGTAATTCAGTAATTTATAATTTCGCTCAGAAGTATCAACATTACGTCATTGTTACCCAAATCAAGAGTATTTGGACATCATGATCATTTCCTCACTTTCCCCCTTTTCTACCTACCGAAAAAGCTTGTCTGCATGTCCTCACTTCTTTTTTTATGTCTCTCTTGCTCACAATTGTTTACTTACTAGATGGGCATCACCTGTCTCTATAATTTGCATTAATGATGCATTTATAGTAATAAGCGACTTCCAGAGCAACAAATAAGCATGACACACACACACATATATAAGTATATATTTATTTCAGTTTCTCTCATAATTTTCTTTTAATCCAAATGTCTGTAGGCCCCATTCCGTTTATAAGTATTCAAATTTCAACTCATCTTACAATCAGAGCGCCCTTCGAAAATCGTGATTGTTGATTTTATAGCTAATATATCAACAGTAGAATGTGCATTTGACCACGGTGGGGAAATCTCTTCATTTGATTGTGTTAAACTTCACCCTGGGTTTAACTTGTTGCTAGTTTTATGAAGCTGAACATTCCTTGTCTGAGTCTATATTGATATTTTCTGACAGTCGTTGGATGAGAGGCAGAGCTTGAATGTGTGGCGGTTCCTTGAAGCCATTAATGGGTATGATGATTTACTTCAAGGTGGTGATTTTCATTTTCTTTTTGAGGATCAGGTGTTTTAAGAGTGGTGATTTCTCATCATCTGCACCATATTAATTATTTCTAAGGTTGCAACAACACAACTCAGAAATTAATCATATATACTTGTATTCATGGCTGATAAATCACCTGTTTTGGTACACAGTAAAATACCAACAATTCTGTTCAACATGTTTAGAGACGACCCTGGATTGCAATGTTCATGTTGCTTGGGGACATGTTCCATTTTTATTTAACTGTGTTGGCATCTTACAGGAGACCTGACCTAAGTGAAGGATTGAGAAAATTACATTGCCGTTCACTAATTTTTGTTGGGGATATGTCTCCATTTCACTCGGAGGCACTCCATATCACTTCAAAGTTAGATAGACGATTCAGTGCCTTAGTTGAGGTACGTAAATAGTTCAATTTCCTTTTAATATGAAATGATATCGTATATATACCATATCAGAATGAGCTTATATTTAATAGCTGTTGGTGTGGAGCTACAGGTTCAAGCATGTGGGTCAATGGTGACAGAGGAGCAGCCCCACGCCATGTTAATACCGATGGAGTACTTTCTCATGGGATATGGTCTGTACAGGCCATCCAAGTTGAGTGTCAGCCCAAGAAGTCCCTTGAGTCCATCTTGCATTTCTCCAGAGCTTTTTTCACCAGAGAGTATGGGTTTGAAATTGAAACCAATAAAGACAAGAATATCTATGGAACTCTAGAAGTAGACGAATAATGGTTGTTTGGCAATTTGCTTCCCCAATTGATCTGTTTATGGAACAAAATCATTTTTCTATGAATAGTGGGAGATCTGATGAAATGGGGAATGCCAAATGGTTGTAGATAATGGGATAAGAAAATAAGATATCAACAAAAAGGAAAGAAAAAGCAAGAGATTAGAAGAAACGAACAGATAGTTATTCATTCATTTGTAATCATAGATTTTAGTTAATGAGTCTGAAGCCTAAAGTTGACAGCTTCAGAATTGTTGTTTTTGTATTTAATTTTGTTTAAAGGAAGTTGTGATTACAATTTGTAAAGGGAACATGAAGGCATAAAAAGTCTATCTCCTGCTTTGAAAATGTTGTCGGCAATAGTCATTTTTTCAATGTTTATATTATTATTTTGTCTGCATTTTCAATGTGGTTCAATTGTTAATGCATCTTATCATATGGAAAAGTCATATTGTTCATATGTTATCTGTTTACGGTGGTCCCTTCCTGCAAGTCCAAATTTGAGAAGTGCTCTTTTTGCTCGTAAGGCTGTCACTGCAAGTCCACGTTTAAGAGGTTGCCATCGCTGACAAAAACAAGTAATTTAAGCTTTTTCGACCTCTTCAAATAAATCTGTTATTATTTATAACTAGATTTAATGATATGTAGATTAAAAATAATGTTTTTGTTCTAGAGTAGAATATATTAAAATATTTATGTGTTAAGAGATCTATTTTTGCTTTATTTCAAAGGAAAAGGTAAAACTTAATGATTAATACAATTCATTCATCATATTAAAATATGATACTACTGATAATATTTTATAACTTTAGTGATGTAGTCCTTATCTTGAATATTTTTTCTACTTAGAATTGATTTATTCAAATTTTTTGTTTTCTTTGAAGTATTGCTTCTAATGATATATTTATTAAAGTTCTAACATTTCTTTATTGTAAAAGTTGTATATTTAACTATAATATGTTTTTCATTTTATATGAGTTTGGAAATATTATATTTTTTAAATTTATGTATTTTTTGACATTTTCAATTTTACAAATTAATCATGAAAATTATTTTATGTAAAAAATTAGTTAACATCAAACTAATCATATGTATAATTAAATAGGGTAGTCCATTTCAATGAAAATGTGAATACAAATTCATAAAGGTTCACAAAGAGATATATAACCTTAATCAGTAGTTGGATATGAGTGTATGCCAAAAATTTCTTAGAATAATGATTACACTCTCTAAGTTTTAGTCAAACAACAGTCAATGTCGTCTAACTCAAAGTAATTGGCAATACATTATTACTATGTATACACCAACCCGAAAATAAATTGCAGCTTGACAATAAAAAATGGATAACTTCACATATCCCTTAAAGTTTTCTTTATATAATCTAAGAGTTCATAATAACTTAGTAGAGAATAATTTTTGTGTGAACTCAAGAATTTAGACACACATAAAAGAAAAAAAGTAAAAAAATAATAATTAAATGATGTATAGTTTTAAAATAATTAAAAAAAATACATTTTTTTTTTGTGCGTGTGACCAAATAGTGTGTCCAAATTCTCGTGTCTACATAAGAATTACTTTTTAGTAGAAGAGTTTCTCATCATGACTCAAAAAATTAAAAAATTGAAGTATGTAAAGATGGAGAAATTTTAATAAAAAAAACTTTGTCGATAAACTATAAGTTGTAAAAATAAAATGTAAAATTTTGAAGAACTAATATTGTGTATAAGTGTATGTTTGAATTGGTGGAAAATTCACCGTAATTTTGTTTATTTTTTTAAAGAGTAATGTTTGTTAAAATTTATGTAGCTTGTAATTTTGTCAATCCAAACCTGTATTAAATGATAATGTGTGTACTATATCATTCATTCACGAGTCGTAGTTTGTTAAAAAACAATTTTTATAATGCATTTATTATAATCTATTAAAATAGGCTCCTAAATCCTATTACGACACATCATCAAACATTGTGCTACTTCATTCAAATATTGCCACCTCAAATGAAATCTAATGTGACACATCTAATAAGCACTCTTCCACTTTCTTATTATTCTATACTTGCAATTTGCTTTAGCACATTTTTTTTTAGTTTAGCACACATTTTACTATAACATTTTTTGCATGTAATATTTTGTTGAACTATTCATGTGCACGAGTTATAAATTACAATACGATAAATATTAGTTATTCCGCACTCATTGCTCCTCTATCATTATTGGTAACAGTTCTTCATATGATTTTAACTCTCAATTAATATATTGGGCCATTTTAATGGTTTCTCAAGAAATACATACATGACTATAATTAGTGAAAATTATTTTATATCCAGAAATAAGAAGACAATGACATATATGATTAGTCCTTGTGTAATTCTTTATATCAACATTTACGTGCTTTCAAACTTTTTTCCTTTTAAATAAACAAAAAGTGTGAATTTTTTTACATATTTTTAGTTTACTTCTTTGATCTTTAATTCTATTTATATGTTTTAATATATTTGTGATCAATTGTTGTTGTTGACATTTGATCCAAATACATAACTTTTTTTTTCAAATTGTGCTTATATTTTAATACATAATATATTATGTGTCATTCAATGTATTTGTCGGATATACGTTGAAACTTGAAACACGTTTCTAACACCAATACACATCCCTTAAATTTCAGTAATGCTAAAATTTGTAACACTTAACTCTATAAGATTTCCTTAGATGAAGAATAATAAATAACTCATGTATATGAGATTGACCTATCCCACATTTTTAGTCTATTGCAATTAATTAATTTCTTCAAATTGAATATTACATAGTATCATTATGGAAAGAAAAAAATCTTTTAATGATAAATAGTTATTTTTAGTTAAAATTATAAAATATATAAATCTATCACACGTCACCTATTAGATAACTAGAGTTAATATTTAAATCAAATAGAGAGGTATAATTTAGAATTAAGCCAACAATTCGTTATTGAAGTATAAAGTTGTTTAAATTCAATATATATTGTTTTAATGTGTTTTTTTTTTCCTTCTATTTCTTCTTATTATATCATTGTTGATATGGACTTATAGAAAAATTTGTATTTTATCTGAAATATTGATATTGTTATGTATGGTTATATATTAAAATATATTTTTAAATTTTTTCAAATAATAAATTACTTTTTTTTTGGTACAAAATAGTAAATTGTTTCATTACTAGAAAAAAAAGTTATCTCAAACAAATATTTATATTTTTTAAGCAGTGTTTACATTATATGAAATCTATTTCAATACACCAAAATTGTAATTTATAAACAATATATGCACGCTTCAACCCACCAATACATTTTTTCTAATGACAAAATCGGAAAATCTTACCTAGATAATTATCAAATTGTATACATAAAACAAACCCGCAAATCAATTTTGTTGTCATCTTTTTATGCATTTTTTTATAATTTTTTTTATAACATTATTATTCATTTCTCATTATTTTCAATTTATGTCAATCAATTACATGAGTAATATTTTACGTTATCAATTCTCCTTTCATGCTCATACACAATTATTCCACTTAGTGGTGAGTAAAGATTTATTTTCTCTCTCTTCTTCTTATGCATGTTTTTATCATATTTTTTTGATAACATTATTATGCATTTCTTATTACACTCAAATTATGTCAATCACTTACACTTATGAGTAATATTTTACGCTATCAATCCTCCTTTCATGCACAATTATTCCATTTTGTGGTGAGTAATAATTTCATACGTTGAAAATTCAATTACTCATTCAATTCAATGGAAAAAAAACCATCTAATCACTCATAAATATTGTCACACATGCTATTTATCTAGCTTTCTATTATCTCAACGTGGTAACGGTTATAAATCAGTCAAGGTCAAACTGCTCTACTTGCGACCTAAATTATAATTTTAAATTCGCGGTCGCCATTATGTGGCAATTTTAAATTTGTGGTCGCCATTATGTATAATGTCATTGTCATTTCAGCCGTAATCACAACTACAAACCACAATTTAAAACCAAAACCCGGAAAAAATTCAATGACTTGGTAAGTTTCATCCGCCTCAGAGCAAATTGTAATGCAGAGTTAAAGACAAGCACATGAATAAGAGGATTAAAGTCGAAGGGAGAATATTATTTAATTTTTAGATAGAGTTCCAATTTACAGTATTTTTTCACAAACAAATTATTGTATTCATAAGTTAGTCATAGACAACTATTTTGTTATTTCTAATTTTTGTGTCTATAGCAATAATTTCAAGCACAATGACTTTTGAAATTTGATTAGGTTTCACATGTAATTTAAGCCAATCAATATAGTTAACATTTTAAGAAACTTTAGTTACACATTTTTATTTGAAAACTATTACTATTTATCAATACATTTAAGCACATCGAAACTAAATTAATAAATATATAATGAAAATCTATATACCTTCAAGGATATGAATTCATATTCATATATACTTCTATACCTCAAAATTTCAATATGTACCATATGAGTAAGCTATAGATACTTTACTCATAATAACATCCTTTAAGAAACCAAACGTCATCACATTTCATACTCACATAATTTTTTTCATTTTCAATATTTTTAATAAAAATATCAAATGAATTTTGCAAATAAATAAATTAATAATCATATAATATTATCATTTTATAAAAAAAACATATATATTCTGTTTGACAGAAAATACACAAATTTATTAAAAATAATCGTAAAATACAAATATATTAAAAATTATTAAAAAAAGTTACTTCCAATTATTAAAATACACAAATTTATTTAATTATAATAAATATAAATATATTAAAAATTATTAAAAAAGATAATGAACAAAAGTTTACTATATATTTGTTGTTTCGAGTTTTGAAAAATAGTTTAAAAAACAATTTATGCCACCGTAAATATTACTGAGTTGAGTCGTGGACTAGGTCGCTCTCTTTAAAACGTTTCGCGGCACTACTCAAATTGTACAAGGCATACTATCAACATGAAGTCCCTAGGATAAAACAGCTTAGATACTCTGTATCGTAGTTCCACTGCACCGTGAAAAACCGTTCTAGAATTACACCCTCAATATGGCAGTCGAATGGCTGCCACTTGTAATATGGTACTATAACCACTCGAAAGAAAGAAAAGAATAAAGTAGAGAGGGAGAAGGAGAGAAAAGCCTTAGAATTGGAGAGCTTTTGACATGTTTTTCCAACTGAGCAGAACCCTCTATTTATAAAGGAGATCTGCAACTGGATTCAGAATCCATCAGATAAGAACCATACAAGAAACGTGCTCTATTTTTCTAGGTTATTTGAATCTGAATTTTCTAGGGTTTTGACCAGGCACACGTCCAAAAAACAATCAAAAAATTAGGTAGGGTTTTGACCATAAACTGATGCGTGAAATAGGGGGAAGGAATTGACCTGATCAGATATTCAGTGTTGACTCAGTGGAGGGCAGACACGTGCCCAATCATGTCAAATAAATAAAAACGCAAGCATTCATTTTTTAAAATAAATAAATAAACAATTTATTAATTTTCCTTGTACTAAAAATAATAATTCACCACCCAAGTCCAGCCAGTTGGATGAACGGCGGCGACGCGCGCGTGTGTGGTGATTTGTTTTGCATGTGTTCTTGCCCCTTCACAAAATTGGGTTTTGCATGCTTTGTAGTATTTTGCATGTTTTTCCAACTGAGCACACCCCAAGTTCCACACATCCACCTTATAAGCACTACTAAAATGTGTAATCCTTCATATGTGAGACTTCCTTATTTTTCCAATTCACATACTAGCTCAAACTATCATCATTTCCAACAATATGTATTCTGAAACAATATGTTAACACTCAACTTTGATCAATTAAATTATTTATTTGTAATTGAATGCTATTTTTGGTTTTAAATTTTCTAAGTATATAATAAAAATTTGAATGTTAAAAAATAAATAAAAAATAAAGTATTGCATTGAATTAAATTAGTTTTTAATAGAATTTATTTTTGGTACATATCAACATAACTACAATTCAACTGCACAAACAATTGGTTAAAACTTCTAAATACCTAACATTATATTTAAAGTAAATGTAAATCTTTAATAAAATAAATTTCAAATTCTTGATAAAATATATCCAATAAAAAATTTTCTTTACAACAATTTCTCATGCTCGCAATCAAAGTGCCATACTAATAAAATAAATAAATTGAGACTGCGCTATAATATAATTCAACATTAACATTCTTTAAAATAAAAAATATTAAATATTAAATCATATTTTAAATTTTTTACAACTTATTTTTTGGTTTGTATTTTACATTTTATTTCACCAAATAAATAAACTACCATTATGTGTTGAAAAACAAATTGACAATCACAGTATAAGGAGAAAAACAATCATCCAATATTATAAGTTATCATGCGAATTTTACAAAAAGTTTTAAAAAATTAAATTAAATGATTGTGGTAAACATGATTTTTCCTCATTTTAATTTTCCTAATCATATTCAGTTATTCCAAATCAATAGAGTAATATTGTAAAATAACTATATTTATAATACATAAAATATTACTTATAAAACTTAAAGAATTAATTAATGCCCGCGCAATGCGCGGACCATAATCTAGTTCAAAATATTGCTACAATTCTTCGCGTATGCAAATATAGCTCACAGATATATATGGAAGAAACACTACAAAGCAAAATAATAAAAATTTCTTGAGGCTCAAAAGTCTTAAATAATAATAAATAATAATAATAATAATAATAATATTTTTTAGATAGAAAAAAAATGTTATTTACACAAAACTCTCAAGGCAAATGAAAATTTAATACACAACAATAGTTGATGTGAAATTTGTATTTAAACTTCTAGTTAATACTATAACTGCAAACCAATTATATATCTAGTCTTTTGGATATGGAGCAATTTCAATTACATTAACTATTGTTTCATCTAAATAATTAGAATATGAAATGAAATTTTCAAATAATTATTTGTCATAGTCAAGAAATATCTAGAGTGGGTTATTAAAAATTATAGACAAAAAGAGTTTGATGATGTTTAAGATATAGGAAATTTCAAGTAATGAAATGGTTAGAAGTTATTCATTTCCAAAAAACTATCTTTAGTATTCTTCATATTTATTATATTTTGATTATGATAAGTGTTTTTTAATTATAAAAAGAAAAAAAAAAGTTACGCATTCAATAGCTTAGGAAAATACTCACCTCCTATATATGGTCTTCAACAATAGTGAGAATGGAGGAACAATGTTATTGAAATATTTGTGGACTAAGAATGTATCATCTGTTGAAATGGGTATGACGAAGTAGCAAAGTTGATTTACAAGGAAGGGGGGTTTGAATTGTAAATCTTCATATTTAAAATTTCCTGAAAAAAACTTAAGATTTTAACTCGAGCGTTCTTGGTTAAAAAAGTAGAAAACAGAGAACGTTATTGATTAGTTAAAAATCATAAAAACAGTTTGTATTTTTAACTTGAAAATCAATCGGACTTAATAAAGAGATAAGGGATAAGAGATACCACACAAGGATATATCCTGGTTTACTCAACTCGGACTACGTCCAGTCCTCACAATTGTGAGATTTTTCACTAAGTGTTTAAAGCAAGAACCTTCTTGATTTACAACACCTAGTGTAGATCGATCTTGATCTGTTTACAATCTGTAATCTTTCCACCTAGAAAGACACACAATCAGTTTACCTATCAATCTTTAGATAGAAGTTTACACTTTACCTTTTAACCATAAAAGGATTTCTTACAATCTACTCAAACTATATTCAACACTTATAGTTTTGAGTTTTTACACAATAATAATAAGATTGTTTGTTAGAATCTGAGATGTCTCAACTCGTGTTTGAGATTAGATTCTTTACAAGAGGTTCAAAATAAGTATAACAATAGATTGAAATAAAAAACAGAACTAACTCTCTTTGAGAATGGGAGAACTTCAAGTATGTGAGTGAATGATTTGATCAGATTGATTAACACTTGAACTTCTGTGTTTTCCTTGAGTATTGGTCTTCCTTTTATAGGCTTGAGAGCATTTAATTAAGGTCAAAAAGAGCCGTTGGTAGTGCTCTTGTCAAGCTTGACCAGAGTCAATTTTTATGAATAAAAATATTCCAGTCTTTGAATACTTTTTTGAGTTCTGTTTTGACTGGGCTGAGTTCTTCGTTCTTGATCAGATTCTCTTGAGTTTAATGATCTTTTAATATTTTAGATATGTGATGATGCCTTTAGCTTGAACTGAAGTTTTGATTCTTGTTAAAACAAATTTGAAGAATAATGAAGAATTGTTGCAGAAAGCTTTACTGAAGCTGCTGGAGATTGATGATCAATCTGGACTTTTTTGTCTTTGGGTTTCCTGGAGATTGATAATCAATCTGGACGATTTTCTAATCATTTTAGAACCTGTCCTGATGTCTTGCATATCTTCAAGATCGTTTATTACTCTTGACAATCAAGCTGGAGACTGTTCAGATTTGTTTGAACCAGCTTAATTCATAACCTTTTCCCTTTGTAGTTCAAATTGTTTCTTTGATTAGAATGAATCATATTTTTTCCTTGTCAAGAATTGATAGTATCGATGTTAATTCCAGAGGCAATATCTTTATTCAATTAATGGAGATTGATTGATCTTGAGGTTGTCTTGATCATTCTTAACCTTGGAGAACTTTCTCCGTTTTTCAGATTTTGTCAAGAATGTTCTCTATTCTTGTTTGTTGAGATTTTTGCTTTATTATGCTAATTTCTTTGCTTTGCTTGAATCTTATCTTTGAATTAATACACTCAAAAGCACAAGTTAAATTAACATAATATTTAAAATTATAATTAACATTCTTAATTAACCTTTATTTATTTTCATCAAAACTTTAAAATGAGAGTTTGTCTTAATAGGTATGACTTTGATGCATTTTTACAATGTCTTTATCCATTTGTAAGTGACTTGAACCAAATGCAAAAGGATAGTTGAAAATTAACGGATGGATCTTTATGTGTGATAAACAATGCATTGAAGATAATGAGTAGATTATTTTTTTTTTGTATGTATTATGGAAATGAAAAGTTTGATAAGTAATCAAAGTCTTTATGTGTATTGATTAGAGTTAAAGTCGCTAAATATATGAAATAATCGTATTTGAATGGGCAAGTGAAACGATTTGTTTTACATTACATATTAGTTTGTGAAATAAAATATAATAGAAGTAAAACACGAAACAAGTAATGTGATTTGGAAGATGCCATATTAAAATTTATTTTTGTGAGTTGTCGCCGATAAAATTCGAAACTTTCTTTTAATATATTATAACAAATACTTAGATTTTTCAACTTTCAATTGTAAAAGTTATAATGCATTCATTTTATGTAAAATAGTTTTTTAAAATTAAATTATCGTAATTTAAATTATTATATGTATTTTTCAATCTTCAACTACATATTATATCTTTTCTCTTAACTTACTATTAATATTTGTCTATAACATAAAATATATCTTTTCTTTTATTTATAAAGCTAACCTCTCAAAAAATAGCTATGGTCAGTTACAGATCCTTCTCATGCTAGTATTTCATAAAATAAATTCATACATTTTTATGAGAACCTAGCATAGCTTTACCTATTTTTACCCATATATACACATCTCAACTTAAGACTGATTTTATTTGAAAAACATATATTTATCTATTTCATAATTCCACCATCTAGCTTTTCACTCATTTGACCCAAGCACTGTCAATTTGATTTTTAACTTAGTCCCCAAAACAAAATTTGTATCACTTCTCTTGCCTCTAAAACAAAATAATATATAAATTTTGTATTGTTGACTAATATTCTATATTGTCAACTGAGTCTTAATAATGAACATATTTTTCAAGAGAACTATAACTCCTCATATAATAGTAATTCCCAACTAAGTAGAGCATTATGCACAATTCTGGTTGTGTTTCTTACATGAACCAAAATTCAAAAACAAAAGATAATGCTTCATATGATGTTACTTTCTTCACCTTCAATTGATATTAAACATTTGATTGTTCATGCTTATCCTACTTCTTTCACTACTCTCATTTTCCCCTTCGTTTCGACAAACTTTTCTTCTATTCATTTCAGCATACATTTCCTCAATCAACGGTTTCCATAGCCGAACACGCGCATTTATAAACCAGTTGGATACCTGATCAACCAACCACAAATACAACACTAAGCATTATCAACAAAGAATAACAAAATGTTTCAAAACTTCTATAAAATAGAAGTTACATTTTTTATTCCAAACAAACAAGGATTAAGGTATGTATGTAACAATTGCCTTAAGTACCTGGCTTCTAGTCAATCCACTTTTTATTGCAAGTAAATGCTTCTCTGCATCTTTAGGATACCTGAAATCCATCACATCATAGTTAGCTAAATACAACAAATAACAGTCCCTACAGCTGCTGTTGCACCATATAATAGTTGTAGAGATCGGG
Organism: Cicer cuneatum; assembly: GCA_037974295.1. Lineage (NCBI taxonomy): Eukaryota > Viridiplantae > Streptophyta > Magnoliopsida > Fabales > Fabaceae > Cicer > Cicer cuneatum. The sequence goes on along the minus strand of JBBPBO010000001.1, from coordinate 75,962,715 downwards.
ATTCATGCATTAAAGGTTAACTACATGCACAAATTTCATATTTATTAATGTTCCAATGATTATAGCCTAAGGTTTTAAATTGCAGTAAAAGTTACATTGCAATTCGTTGATATCGTAGAAAATTGAGAGAAATGTAACTGATGCAACCAAAATTGCAATCATGGTGCGGTCGTGCATGTCTAAAAAAACCTTGACATTGCGGCCGCAATTGCAGTTGAAGAAATTTATTTAAAACTTTGATTATACATTCGATTAAAGCTACTCACGGATGGAGGAAATTCTGAAACATCCAATCGCGTAGAACCGAAACAGATCTTTCTGGCAAGCCCCTTTGAGGCCTCCATAACTGGTCTTTCTTTTTCAGCTGTTGGAGAGCCCATTGCTTTTGAATGAATGAAGTTTCAACAGACAGTTCCTTATCCTCTTCTGACCATGAGCTGTTAAAATTTGATCCCATGGCAAGAATATGATTGCTAATCCTCTCTCTCAAGTCCTTATATAAGAGAGAAACCGTTTTGACAGCGAAATGCGCATGTATTTGTGGATCAAGCTCAGTAGCAGCATAAAATGCAGATACAACAGTGTGAATCTCATCCAAACACTGACTATATTGATTATCCACCTAAATAAAAAACAAGACTAATATCAGCATGTTGGTATGAAAACTTTCATATATTACCTTTCAACATCACACAACTTGTTTTTGAAACTTTTGTCCTGAACTAGTATAATAAAACTTTCCAATCCATAAATTTCAATGGGAAAAGTCAATATTGCAAAGTCAACATGTTTACATCTCTATGTATGTTTTTGGTTATCTGGTTGACATGTGCTCGAGTAAAATTAATTATGACTACAAGTCAGTTGAATAAAGTGATTTATACATAGATTAGTTAATGTAAAATTGGGTTAAACAATAAATTTGAGAATAAAAATCAATTGTAGAGGCAAAAATTCCAGATTCTAACTTTTAAGTTAGAATCAATTTTGGAAGCTAAATCAATTCTACTTGAGCACATGCAAACATGTCAAAATCGATTATAAACCTCTAGAATCGATTTTGGCTCATCCAAAAGTGAATTCAAACATACACTAACACAACCAGGACCATAAACGATATTATGAATGCAAAATGAATTTCATGTAATGTTATGCAAGAGGTTAGCAATGTACCAGCTGTAGAAGCATCAGCAGTTGAGATTTCTTTGATTCAGAAGTATGCCTTTGCAATGAAGAATCTGCATAAGCTTCCTCTGACATAGAACTCGAGTCGTGATTCATTCCTATCCTTCGCTTCGTTGTGGAATAAGAAGATGATTTATTTCCCCGTAGTCCAACACCGGATGCCGAATAATTAATCTCATCAAGATTTTCAAATGAATATGTTGCAATTTGAACAAGTATCTCTTGAATCACAGCAAGGTATCTTGATCCTAAAATCGCTGGCGAAAATCTAACATGTTTATCAGACCCTAAACTCATTGAAAGTTCCATACTACTGCATGAGGGTTGTTCCAAACCTGATCTTGTTGTTCCATTCATGCTATGTGTTAAATCAGAGCAACTAATCTCAGAACACTGACCTGAAGTTGGAGATGTTGCAAGACTTAGTGAAAGTTCATTGCTACAATTAGAGGAACTATAAGCAAGATTTGTTAAGTTTGCAACATTTGATGATTGCCATCCATTCGGATCAATGTTCGGCATCGATGAATATGACTGCATGAATCCATTTCCTTCATCAAAAGTTGAACACAAAGGGTTTGAGTTTGAGGTATCATGCCAATTATTGAACATGTATGGCCCTAAAGCTTCTAAATTCTCTTGAAGACCAATTCTAGCAGGAATTGAAACAGAATGAATTGGCCTTTGAAATTCACTATTAACAATGAGATTTGAAGCATCTCCTACAATAGTTCTTCCTTGTGATGTAACAAATGAACTAGAATCAGCAATAGTAGCATGATTTATGAAGCTAACAGCATCAACATGGCCATTACTTACATCATGTTGATCTTGCTCTCCACTAGAAAGTATTGGAATACCATTTATGATGTTGTTTTGGTTATTAAGGTCAAATGAATAGCAATGAATGAGTGGCTTTTGTGTGAGATGATGTGTGATATCTTCAATGACATTAGAAATTTGGCCAGAAATGTTCATTGGAGCATTATACACATCATTCTCCATTGAGAAAACAATTAGGAAAAGTTAACAAGTGGTACTTGGCACTTCAACGAGCTTTCACAACACCATTCATCCCTATCTTGCTCCCAAAGAAAATAGACATAGCATGACAGATAAATTCTATAAAGAACAAAAAGAAAATTAAAATTAGATATCATGAAAGTTAGAAGGTGAAAATTAATAGAAAAAGATTGCTTTTTCACTGAATATTACTTAATCTCAAGAATTATTTTAAGAGAAAACCAAAGCAACAATTTTATGCTTATCAGCAAAAACATGGGAACCAACCTATCTATCAGTTACCACACTCCAAATAATTTACACAAATCTTCCAAAATCCAAACATTTGACAACTTCTTTTCAGGATTTGTAGGTGTTTTTCCATCTGTGAGAACCTAGAAAACCAAAAAGCAGCATGAAAAAAAAAAAATATAAGCATTGCTTAGTTTAACATTTCACAGAATAAAGCATCATAGAATTTGGTCTTAAAGGCTATGAATTAGTTTGAAAACAATAATAAGAAGCAAAAACCATACTATTACTAAAAAGGGTCAACATCAAAAGCATGCATTGGTTCAATTTGCATGAACATTATCAATATTTTAATTCAAGTATCCCAAACCCCAAAAGCACATTTTCATTTTTCACAGATCCCATCAAGATTCACAACTCCAAAACACACTAAAAGCTCAAAACTTTACATCATACAACAAAAAAAAACCACCTCAAGAAAAACAAAAAGCATTGAAGAGTGTAAAAAACTATAGTATATAAAAAAAAAATAACAGAGAGAGAGAAAGAAACTAGTTATTCACCTATGCATAGATGGAAATGAATGAGATAGAAAAAGATAGGAAAACCACAAACAAATAAAACAAGGAAAGAGAGAGAAACAATAACATCAACATTAACATTAGCATTAGGATACAGTGTATAGTCTTTGGTGCAGTGCCACTCATTTCTGTTTCAGGCTTTAGAGGGCCCATCTTTTCACTCTCTCTCTGATCACTTATCTGAATCACTGCAAAATGAAAAAAAGAAAATATATCTATCTGAAAAATTTGGATTCTTTCTCTCTGTTCATAGCAGGGTGGTTTCAGAACTGAAAGAAAAAAGAAAACATTTTTGCTTATTAAAGCTATTTATAAAACAAGTTGGTAACTTGAATAGAAAAAAAGTTACATACATGATGGAGTAAAGAAAGAAAGAAAAGAGAAGTTTTTCAGCAAATGTTGCAACTAAACAAATTGGCGTGTGATGCGAACAAAATTACACTGTTTTGTTGTCTTGTGTTATGTCATACCCTACTACAACGTAGCTACCCTTCTATTTATTCCAGCTGTGTCTATATTTTTTTCATTTTCCCATTTCATCTCTTTTTTTTTAATTTAAATAAATTAGAATAATGATTAAAAAAAGAAATAATTTTACTAAACTATTATTCTTAATTATTTATGAATTTTTCACTCTATAAAATAATATTTTAAAATAGTAATAGTAAAATAAAATAGTAGTATAGTATAGGTAGACAGATAAATAGGAAGAGATTAAAGGGTGATGTAAGGAATGCATAAAGTGACGCAATTTATAGGATGAAAGGTCCTCTCCATAGTTCTGAAATTTAATGCAGCAAATCAAGTGTTCAGTATTTATTCGGCGGGAACAATACACTCATCATATCAAACATAGCAATTCACAGTTTCTTTTTCAGATTTTATTTAAAACTGTTCTCTTCTTTACACATTTTTTATATATTATTAATTTATAAATAAAAAAATTGAAAATTGATATATTTGATATTAATTTTTCAATTATTTTTTATTTATATTTAATTTTAGATATAAGATTTAGCTAATGTAAAGAAAATTTCATATTGTCAACCAATAATAATTGATAGATTATAGATCATTTTTTAATTATATATAATTTCTCTGTTTTGAAATATAAATAAAAACTGATAAAATAAAATAAATGTACTTGGTCTAAATAATTAAATAAATTGATGTAATTGAATTAAATTTTGAATTAAATATATTTATTTTATTTTTTATATTTTGAAAGATAGTGGTATCTAGTTATTTTACAGTGTTATTAAAAATAATAATTAACAAATCCATGTAAGATTATTATTAAAGTTTTTTTTAATATAAAAACAAATAATTTAAATTTAATTGTTAGAATTCTTTAAATTAAAAAAAAAAACATATATATCATTTATTATCTTCGTTATCTTCTTATTCATTTTTCATCAACATTAAAATAAAAAATATTAAACAAATTCTATATGAATCTATCAATCAGTATTTCTAAATGACAATTTTATAAACATATTCAAAAATAAATGATCCAAGTCAGAAAAAAAATATAAAAGTGTAAGTGTTATAAAAAATAAGATAACAGGCGTATAATATAATTTTAAGACCAAGACAATGGAAAATTCTCTACAAAAGGCCACTCAAACCTATTATTAGCTTTTTCGAGATTCAGTTTAATTATTATCATATACCCTTTCTTGTCTCTGAGGTGCTTCATCGAATGAATGGTTTCTTGAAGAATCAAGATAATAATATTATCAATAGTACACCTTCCAGCAAAAAACGACTTTGGTTGGAAAAGATAACATAAACCATACTAGCTCTCAATATTTGGAAAATGATTTTAGTTAGTACTTTATAAACCACATTGCAAAAAAAAAAAAAAGTCTAAATTGAGTAATTCTAGAAGGATCCTCACATTTAAGAATTAAAGCAATAACAACTAGGTTAACATCGATAATTAGAGCGGGTTGTTCAAAACAAGATTTCATAAAGGTCCATTATGAATTATATATAATGTGCAATAGAAGAAAATATGATAAAATCCATCAGGACTAGGACCCTATAGATTCTATAAAAAAAAATCATATAGTCATTTTATTTTTTTTATATAAATATCTTATTTTCTCTTATTGTTTCCATATCAGTGTTATTTCTATGGTTAAGATTTTTCAAATTAAAAAGTGTACTTTAGTCACCTAATTAATAAAAAAAAAACTATTCTCCTTAATATTTTCTATAATGCTCATAGGAATAATGGAAAATAAGTCTTTTTAAATAAACCATATATAAAATTTAAATTAAAGATCATGTATATAAGATTTCATATTTTGTGTTGCAGAACAAGGGTCACTCCTTTTTCAGAAAGATCGAGGGAAATTATTGGTTTTCCTCTAGATATCGTTTTGGAGTGTTTTGGTGAAGTTAACTGGTTGGGGTAATTAAGTGATGCTACTATATAATAACAAGACAAGCAAAAGTTTGGGCCCTTTAAAACCTTTTAGTCGACACAGGGCACTAACTTTGTACCTGTTTGAAAGGCTGGTACATGTCCTCGTAAACGACAAAGCCATTTCTATTTTGTGGGCCTTAGTCTAAGTAACATGTTGGGAACATTCATTAATGAGTGTTGAAATGGATTCTTTCATCTGATATATTTTTGGGAGTATTTGAATGACTAAAACGATGTTTTAAATCGGTCCAGATTTATGTTGCAATTTCGATGTATAAAATTCAAAAATAAATTTTAAGAGATATCAAATTAAGCTACTAACTCGTTCAGAATTATGGTTGAATGTAAGAAACATATAAATATAAAATTTGAAATGGTAATGTAGATTATTATGCACTTTTATATAATATAATTAATCTAACAAATTAATCTAATTATAACTAACTTCTAACTACTTTAAACCACATATAATTATACTTAACATTAGTGCAAGATGAAAGTGTGTAATGTATATTTTTAACTTGGAAAGAACAATATAATGCAAGAAAAAAGAAAATATAATGTAACTAATGAAAGAAAATTACAAGAAAAAGAATGTCGTAATCAATCATATACAAGAAAGTTAATATAGAAAATGGTAGTTGTCGAAGTACATAACTTTCATCGAAGTCTTCCTCTTACATTGGGCTAACATGAAAATCTTCTGGTGTTTCCAAGACACTCGCCTCGTATAGAATCAAGAATCTCAATATCGGGTCTTCAAATGTTAAATTTGGCTAACAAGACTTAACCACTTCAGCCGTAAATATTAGGAATGGCAATGGGTAGGGTATAGGTAGGGTAGTATAGTACTCGTCCCCGTATCCGCAGTTTAAAAAATACTCGTGTGTGTACCTGTACCCGTGGCTAACAACTTTAATACCAGTACCCTTTGGGTACTTAAGTGCCTGTACCCATACCCATTACCCGCACTTTAACAAAAATATATCGATAAATAATTTGTGATTAAATTTAAAAAATTCGTCAAATATTTTAAATCCAAATCATAAGTATTACAAACCAAAATATTGTCTAACTCAAAACATCTAAAATATAGCATGATCCCAACATTAGTACATTACTACAATAAATATCAAAACATCATAAATAATATTTTCCTAAAGAATATTTTATGAAGTTACAAATCCTTAGACGATATTCTCTTAGATCTGTAAAAAAATTGATATGTGTATTATATTAGTTATTTATAATTATAAAGTTACGATTAATAATATAAAAAAACTCTTAAATATAAAATCACACTTATTTACCTCTTCATCAGAATCATATTCTTGAAAAGTTTGCAAACGTTTATCTTTCGATTCTAAATATTGTAGTAGTCCAATGATACCAATAGTTGCTAAAACATAAAAGAAAATAAATAGTTAAACTAAACACAAATTTAATTGAATAAATAACAATTATTACCTTGTTTTTCATGTTTTATCCAACTTTGTGAACACATAAGTGCCTCCAAAGTATCCTCATGAAGTCTAAACTGTTGAGGACTCAACAACCTAGCACCAATACTAAAAACAGATTTTGAAGTAACAGTGGAAATTGGGATGACCAAAATATCTTTGGCAATTTTTTGCAAAATTGGATACTTGATTCCATTTGTTTTCCACCATCCAAGAATATCAAATGTATCACTCCTAAGCAATACCTTTTTCTCCAAGTATAGATCTAACTCAGATTTTGATTGCACATTATTGGTATCATTGACATATGAATCATAACCGCTAAGAAAATTGGTACAATTACCATTTTCTAAATCATTTTTATGTCTTTTATGGTAATTTTTTAGTTTAAAAAAATTATTTTAATAAAATTATATACTACTAATAATAATAATTATTATAATAATAATAATAATATAATAATAATAATAATAATAATAATAATAATAATAACATCAATAATAATAATATTATTAGCGAGGCGGAGTGGGTATTATAGTACCCATACCTGCACCCATACCCATTCAATTTTGCGGGTAATTACTCGTCCTCATACCCATACCCATTATGCGGGTTTTTACCCTACCTATTACGGGTTTTTTTGCAGGTACCCACTGAATCTGAGTCTATTTGTCATCCCTAGTAAATACTACTAACTGCCATAGGGTAGAAACATATAGAAAAAACTATTGTGGCTAATCAGGAAAGAAAATTTAAAGAAATATAATACCAAACACTTGAAGTAAATGAGAAATTTCAACCAATACTGAAACATGCGAATAAAAGAAGAACAACTAATAAGTTATACTTCAAACCATAATTGCAACAACATATTCATCTTTTTATCCAAATGATATTAAACAAAAAATATCAATCAAATCTTGAAATCCAAATTTGTGCCCATGCTTATCACCGAATGAAAAGGTATAAGCCTTGATAAATATATCAATTTTTAATTTTTGGGTATGCTTATGATGATCCACAAAAAATGTTTTTATTTTGCGAACTTGAACTCCGAGAGCTATTATGCCAAAGAGAGAAATACTTAAAGCGAAACATAAAAATTGAAATAATAGTGTGAATAATTATTTTACAATTAAAGTATGATACACTTTTATATAGTGTTAATACTATTAAGACAATGGGTATATGAGTCACCAGTCTTGTATATCCAACATTTCCTCTATTCGTAGTCGATGTGGACAATTTAGACTTAAGTGTGAGTCACCACAACACTAGACTTGATCCACACTAGGATCTCCCGCTCCCCACCAAGCCGAACCATAGCTCTGAGATCACTTGTTGCAGAGTCCGACAACAACAATGAGTTAAACGTCCAAAATTTCTTAAAGACCTTAACACTCCAAAATATCTTAAACCTTAAAGCATTAGGTATATTGGTTAAACGTCCAAAATCCATAAGAGGTTTTGACACTATACCAAAAACCTTAAGACAATGAGTATATTGGTCACCACTCTTATATATTCAACATTTCCTCAATATCTAGTTGATGTATGACTAACCAGTTATACTTGAATTTCAACATGTAGTAACAAGAAGGTCACAAGTTTAACTTCTCTGTAACAAAATTAAACAATTAATTAGTAATATTGAGTATTTAAACAAAAATCCTACTTGCCACCTAATCATTACATCATTGCCAAGTGAACATTTCATCTTTCTTCTTTAAAATGGGAAGTGATCGATCAATAAAACTAAATTTATTTTTTCGCACGAAGTGCTATTGTTATGACACTACTCCATGAATCATATTGTCTCTTGTCAGTAAAAGAATAACAAGAATAGTTGAAGGGTCATTTGAGTGGTGAATGGCACAAGGATCTGTTTGAGTGATTATTGTGTTGATAATGAGCTTTTTAGAAGAAAGGGAAGAAATTGAGGGTGATGATACATCAAACATGATGAAAAATAGAGAACACTAATGCCATGAAATAATTATGCGAAAGAAAAAAATCTCAAATTAGTTTATTAGAATGCAATACTACAAATTTATCTTTTCTAAAGTGAGAAGTACTTGAAGTAAATAAATCAATGATTTATATTATAACCACTTATAATTGATCATGCAAATACACGTGATATCAACCATTCATTTGATCATTAATAGTTGATATTATTCACTTTATTTTTTTAAATAAATTGTTCAATTTAGATGAGGCAAATTTCAAACTACATTCTTTATAAATTTTTGAGAATTTTACTTTTAATAGATGTTATAACAGAGCTACTCAACTACATCAACACATATTTTATTTCAGAAAATTTAAATTTTCTTAAATGTATATTTTTTACGAAAAACTCATGCATTTCTATAATTGAAAATTGAGTTTTACTTAAAGTTTAAAAAAATTTGAGAAATAAAAATATTTAAAAATGAAAAAAAATAAAATTATTTTTAAAAAAAATTATAGGAGGGGAAAGACTAAATGTGGAGCTAAAAATCTTTCTACCTTTTTTCTTTAGAAAAGTACAAACCCATTCAAGCAAATGTTTAGAAAGTTTAGAATAGGATGAATTTGACTAATAAAAAAAAATTGAACTGTCAATATAACGGTGACCTATAAATGATTAGCCCAACACAAAACATGGACTGGGTTGCAAAAAGTTGGGAGATTTAAATTTTTTTCTTACTCCACAACTCGTTCTTCTTTCCTCGTAATTGTTTTATACCTCCCCTCACCTAGTCCTTCTATTCTCATAACTATTATTCTTTCTTAAATTAATATACCTTAATTTATGCTATATAATACACTGAGTCAAAAAGATGATGTGTAGTACACTAAACAACATTACTAATTAATTTATTAATAGAGATATATTTTCGTCAATAATAAAACTCATTTTTTCATGAAAATTAGTACATTCAATAACTTAAAAAAAAACAATAATAACATTAAATGATACTTAATATAAGATAGAAAGAGATTAGCCAAAGAAATAAACGGTTGTTTTAAGCCTTCATAACTTACTTTATACAAGAAGAGAACATGGATCAAACTCTTTATTTACTTGTTAAGGTTATCATGTCAAAACCTAATTACGATTTATAATACAGTTTTCACCTAAATTATTATAAAATTATAATCAACGAATTTTTATTTGTAAATATTTACGACATAGTTGGATTGATAGAGTGTTTGACGAAATTATGTGGATTGTTGCGATTTTGATAAAATCACGATGCTATTCTAATTTCGCCAAACTTACTGTCAATCAAAATAACACTAATATGTGTTATAGTTGTGCAAAATTTGATGTTCAGTTGACTCGTTGTATGATTAGCTGATTAGAATTTTATTTGGTTGCTTAGTTATTTGATTAGCTGAGAAGACGATATGTTGGTTAATTTTTTTGCTTAGATAACGATATGATTTTAGATCAAACAATTATATTGAAAAAATGACTATATTTTTTATCTGCAAGTTTTTAGACTACTCCAAAAAGCGTCTTATGTTGAAGGTTGAACTATTATCTAAAATTGCACTAAAATAGAGGAAAAATGATAAAGATAAATAAATACTTATTTGATTGATTGTGTGTTAAAACAATATTTGTAGCTTTGAGTAACTAATAAACTTACACCATCATAGTTGTCATATTCTAAATCTACTAACTTATATTACAGATCTTATAAGATCATGTCCAACAACGGTGATTAGGGGTATACAAAATCTGATAAAAAAAAAAAAGAACAAGAAAAAAGATAGGACATGGACATAGTAAAAAAAAGACCGGGTTATCTGTCTTAAAATACATTAAGAACAATAGATTTTATTTATTTATTTATTATTTTACCTTATTATTGGTTCCACTACACTAATTTTACTTCGGGTTTAAAAAAATTTTCTCCTCTCTGCATATTCACTTGTCTTCTCCTCTTGCATCTTATTATTATTATTATTATTATTATTATTATTATTATTATTATTATTATTATTATTATTATTATTATTATTATTATTATTATAAGACAATGTTGGTTTGATACTACGATTGATTAAAAAGTAAGACTATTAGGTGAGAAAAGATCTATGATTCCGTTAGGTAGTAGATTATTTGTTTTGATTAAATGGTTTGTATTTTGTATGACAATATTATGAATTACTACTTTTGAATGAATTGACAAGTGTAATTGTATGTGGTTTGCTATAAGTTATTTTAATTTTTTTTTTCTAAAAAAAAATTCAAGAATTACTAGTTGGCGACTTGTCTTGGGACCAACCCGGTTTCGTCTTATTTTATGTCGTCTTTATTGAACCCGCAACTAATCGGGTTTGGTCGGGTTAAGGAATGGGTTTGAGCCTAAAAATTGACCTAATCAAATTTTGGGATGGAGTAAGGAAAACACCTTGCAAACTAAGTTGTTAACTTCCATATCAGCTCACCATGTTCTCCATCGCCCTATCATCAATGAAATATACTTTTTTAGACACATTTTGGAATTAGTAGGTTAATTATCTCACTCATGCAACTAAGTTGCTCTTCAACTACACCTGTTGTTCACATGTCTATTATTAATGAGTGAATGGTTAATTAACCACATTTTTTTACTCACCTCCCACCATCTTTTCTCTCTTCATAATATATATATATACACGGCATCACCACGAATCAAATATGACTCAATAATGGCCTTCAAACTCATTTAGACTTGGTAACGTTCAATAGATAGTTAATTCGAATATCAGTCAATTTTGCACCAATTGTCTACCAAATTTGCATAAATTATCAGTGGATTTTGCATCAGTTGATAGGCTTCGAGTCTAACTAGCCTTGGTATCCACGTTTAGTCGTTAGTTGACAACTGATTCAATCGTCATCTAACAACTGATTTAGCTATTATTCAATTCTCCGTCAGTTGATTATGATGCAGCCGACAGCCAAATCTTTTTGCCAATACAACATCCGACCAATTATTTTTAGTGTAAACAATACATTAGTACCGTGATTTTGTAATCAAATACACTAATATTTTTGAGGTGTAAACTAGATATTCTCTTTGTGCAACTACATAGATTAATTATTCGAGTTTTGTGGAACTCATATGGACGACAAACTCTCCCTCTCCGAGAATAATTACACACATTAATATATAGTTTCATCAACCAAATTGACCATGTCCAATTAATTAAAAGATTAAGGAAAATATTAAATTTCTATCAATCTACGACTCAAGAAGCTATAACCGCTGCGAAATTAGTTAAGTATCCGCTAATTTTTTTCATTTAAATACCATATATTTTTAAAAAAACTAATATATTTGGAGATATCAAAATTTATACTAATTGTAAAACTAAATCCAATATTATACATTGATTGGATCATAGAAGGATTACAAACAGTGCTCATTGGTGCATCACGACGACAATTATCAAAAAACAACCCTTGCATTTGAATGGCGAGATTTCGTGGCAGCCAATAAAATCAACTTAAACAACGTTCTAAAATTTCGATTTCAGAATCCAGCACTATTTATTGAGTCATATAATTGTCGACATAGTCTGAAATATATTGTATAACTATGTTTCTTCAACTTATATTTTAAATAAATAATTCTCTCTTTCCTTTTTGTTTATAAACTTTTATATTTTTGTTACAATCGGCTTAATTTAACCCGAATACACTAATCTCTTAATTACTAATTAATTAGAAAAACATAAATAACCCAAAGCATATTTCGTGTTACTTGCCGCCTTTCAAAAACATTAAACTATATTGTTTGACAAAAAAAAAAACATAATGCTCATATGTTGTGCAAGTTCCAATATATAAATTATAGAAAGAAAAAAAAATTATATTCGTGAACTTTTTGCAGTCATATTAGTTCACAATCACATGTTTCTGAAGTTTTGATCACAAGTCTTCACGAGATTTTCTCTGTTGTTTGTCCCATTGCCGTTGAATTCGGGGTTTGACATTTTTTAAAGCCACACAAAAACACACTTTCATTTTTATTTTTATAACTCAACTACCATCCATGATCCACCTGCTTGACACAAAATATATTTTCTTTTCCTCCAACTTTAATCAAGTGGATCCAAAACTGACCATTTTGAAATTAACTTTCATATAAAAAAAATAAAAGTTTATTTTCTCATTTTAAGTCTTCTCAAAGACTCATAAATTTTGTCTTAAAAATTCTTAAAATAGAGTATTTTTATGTATTTGAAAATATTAGAGTTGAGAGAACATTCTAAAAAAAAATAACAAGAAGCCCATAATTCAATAATATACCACTTGCTATAACATTTACGTCACTAGCAATATTTATCAGCCTATTACTTACCCAAGACGAAAATGACAAATCTTACTAAATATTTTTAAGACTCATTCCACGACAAGAAAACTTAGATTCCAACCAATTACTAATAAAGGGTGTAACCGCCACAATATAAGTAGTCTAACACTATTGCACCATATATACAACTGAATAACAATCATAAAGTATTCGTTCAAAAAGTTTTTTTTTTTTTATTGCATTTAAAGATTTATGGATAATTTATTTATGGATAATTTATTTATGGACCAATAAAAATTGACCATACATAATAACATTTGCACGTGAAGGAAACAAATGTACTACTCACAAATTTAATCATGTGATCAATTTCGATTGAATGATGAGTAAACCATTTTCAAATATTTAAAAGTAATCTAGACCTCACTTTAAAAAAATAGTATATCATTTCAATACATTTAATAATTGAACAATAACAATGCCAATTTATATTAACTGTCAATGAGATATTTTTATACCCACCGTGCATTAAAATTAAACTCAATATCATTACCAGTTAATTGGAACATGCAAATTAATAATTATTTGAACATAAAAACAAATGAAATTTCATCTGTCTAATAAAACACTGACAAAAATAATCAATAAAATAATTTTTTTTTATTAATATTATTATTTTAATTATGATGAGAGAAGAATATTAATTAATAGAAAAGAAAAACAATGAAAATGAAACATGCATTATTATACTAATTAATTAATTAATACTAACGAATAGAAATAACTAATGAACTCAAACATATTAAAGAGTCCATGAGATCAATATTCCTAATTAATTAAAACATGAATATTATATATTATTGTCATGCATGTTTGAATTTGCGACAACTCCAAGTTTCTGAAGATTAAGCTTGACAACAGTGTCAACAAACATCTTGGTATCTTCTTCAGTGTTTCCATGAGGAATATCAACAACATAAGATTCCAAAACAATAGTATAAACCTTACCTTCATTATTAATAAACTCATTCACCGATGTAACTGAACGATAGTTTTGAAGTCGGTGTTCACCACCAACAACTCTAAAACTTAGTACATGTTTTTCATCATCCAAAATTTCAAGTCTTTCAGTGCTTGTTGAAGCTGGCAAACCCGAAACAACCGATACTTCTCTTATACTTCCAACATTTCCATCACCTTTCATGTTACAACCTTTTATGAAATGTTTGTATTTTTGTGGATTTTCGAAGCTTCTTACATATGGCCAAACTATGCTTGTTGGTGCATGGATTTTGTAGGTTATGATTGAACTGCATGTGTTTGATGAGATTGGTTCGAATGTGTGGTATTTTTTTATGATTGGTTCAAGTTCTTTGTATTCTTCTTGTGTTAGACCTTGGATATTATCATTTTGTGCCATATTATATGGTCACAAAAATTAATATCATGCAAGAAGAAAATGAATTGAGGAAGAAGGAGATAGATATATAGATGAATAGTGGGGAAAAAATGATATGGAAAAATAAGACATGAAGATGTGGACACATATATTTATATTTATAATATTTTTTTGTTTTGGACAGATATGCCCTTGATGATTCTTTCTATTAATTTTATAATACAAAAATTATGTACGTCGACATTACTATGGAGTGTCAGGGCTAAATTAATTAATTTATATATAGTTTCCAATTTTCCAGAGATATTTTGATCAAAAGTGTGTCTATTGTGTGATTTTTTTTCTTAATATATATTTGCTTACTTATTAAGTAAGGGAGAATTCCCATGCTGGATTATATATATATATATATATATAGCTTTAGCTGCATGAGGAAAGGTGTTGTCTCTACTCTAACATTTTTATAATATAATAATGTAATACTTTCCATATATTGCATAAAATTTTGGGTGCTATTCGGTGGTGCTTTTGAGGGTTATGTATATTTTGTATTTTATCCTTTTTCCTGTGGTCTCGTTTTGCATAAGGACAAGCTTTTATTTAATAATAACTACTTGTTGTTCATCATTTTGACCATTGCCTTTCCATTTATTCTTACATTTCTTTTCGTATAAGTGATGAGACATAGTTAACAGATACGTCTAAAATATCGTTTGCTTTATTTGTTATATTTATTTGGGCCACAATAACGGTCACATTTTTCTACTGTATATATATAATATCAATTAAACTGACGATTTTACCTATTCTTAATAATCATTAATGTAATTTAATTATCATTTCTATAAAGTGGATTGTATAGACAAATAATAAATTAAGAGTAATGTAATAGAATGACTAAATATAATTAGTTATTCATTTTACAATAGAGAAAATATGATTTATTTTATCATTTTTTACTTTCCAAAAAAATGTTACGTTTTTTACACAATATGTCATGCATGTCCATACCTAGGTAGTGGTATATATTTTTTTTTTAATCTAATTATACTAATATTTATCATTTGGTTTTTGTGGAGCATATGATGTAGAAAATATGGGTTTTCAGAAAGGAATGAGATTGAAATTGTGATAATTTTGATGGAAGAGTAATTAAGGATAAGATTGGATAAAGTAGAAAAGAAGGAGTAGTCGCAATCGTTGAAAAGGGGAAGCTGGATGGATATTCACGAATCATGTGAAGGGTTATAACAAACTGTCCGTGTGATATCTAAACTTCACTTTGCAGCATAGTTTTCGATCAAAGCAAAATATAAAGTAAGGGTGTCAAAATGGGTGGACAATGGACCAACCCTATAAATACATTCATATAAAAAATAAATAAGTTGAATATTAATTATTGTGATTCAATCCAATTTGAAAGTTCACGCATGGATTGAGTCAATTTAGTGGATCAAAAATATGGTAGATCTTCCACACTACATTGACTATTTTTTTCTTTTCTATTTTTGATATTTATCAGTTGTCAATGCCTTACGTTTTATTGCTATTAAAATTATTTATTTTACACAAATATTAATAGTTTTTTATTACAATTCTTCTACTATAAGGTTAAAAATATTTTTAGTTTTTATAATCTTACGGTTCGAAAATATATTTTTCTCCATCATTATTGTAAAATGTTGTCCATCAGCTCTCCAAGTCACAGATAATATTTATCAATTATATAAGTCACAAACAATCACGATTATTATAAATTAAACTCTTCATATAACGTCAATCACAATTCTAAACAAGTCACAAATATAAACACAATAATATTTATAATCTAAAGTATACGAAGGTACAATGTTTTAAGATTTAACATACTCTTCTTAATTGAAATTGAGGTGGTAGAACAAAATAGAACAAAAGAGAAATTACAAAAGTTTCACCCAGAAAAATGACTATCCTCAAAATAATATTATGTTTGTGTCTCCTCAAAATTACATTCTAATCCACCCTCGTACACAACTAGGTAATGGTATTTATATAAATAGGACCGAGCAAAGATTTTTGGCACTAAAAGAAAAGTTAATGGCTTAGAGAATTAAAATCAAACGTTCAAAAAATGTAAAACGGTGCCAATGAGATTTAATTATTTATTGTAAACCCTTATTACTCTTAAATATATGACGTATAAAATCAATTCATGTTTTAGGACATTTATCAAAATAAGCATATTAAAATAATTTAAAATAAATTACATTTTAAATATAATAAACTTTATTTTTAACTTTTGAATATATAAACATAAAAATACAACATATATGACACTCCAAACTACATGTGTACTTCCTCCGAATATATTATTAGCAAAAATAAATCAAATTGTACATATTAAAAAAAAGTGATTATTTAATAAAAAAAGAAAGATAATTGATCATATTTAATCTATACAATATCAATAAAAAAATTATGTCTAAATTATTGGATGATTGAAGATAGAAAATATTAAATAAATGAAGGATTAAGTGATTCTGAGAATAGTCTAGAGGACAAATTTATCCGAAAACAAGTAAATGAAATTCCTCAAAAATTAGCATGGCCAACTATAAACTTAACTTACATATATTTAATTTGTTAGTACACTTTGTGATCAAGTAGTCCAATTATATTATTTCTCATAAAGTATTTGCACAATTTGCATTGTATGTATATCAAGTGTGTGGTCCTCAAGGGACTTTCTTCCATACAAAGTTTGAGACGAAATATGAAGTGGGCGAGAGACGCATGCAGCTTTTGGATATGTGTGACTAGCTAGCTGTATCTTCAAATTTGGACACCATAAAGTGTGATTATATAATTATTGCTTCTAAGTAAGAGAATCTCTATCACTATATTGGGTTTCTCCACCATTATCATTATCGGTCTCTCTTTCTATTTAGACTGAGGAGAGTAGTTTTTTTTATGTGGATTTATTGTACTAGCTAGCCAATCACTAATACTTCTTTTTCTATTATGTTGTTTTTGATTTTATTTTTTTAGTTGTTTTAATTTATATTTCTTATATTAGTATTTCTATAAAATAATTTATAATTTTTCTTTTTTATATAATATTAACTACAATTTTTTAATTTATGTGAAATTACAATTTAAAAAGAAAGGAGTAATGTAGTACTCATTGAAGGAACTAGATGTTGAGATATAATAAATAAAATGATATCAATAAAATATAATTAATACTATTCTAGAGGCTTTTTAGGAATTTGAGGTTCATAGTACACATTGTTCTAAGAATATAATTTATGAGGTATTTAATTTTAATTTATCTAATTCGATTAACACAAATTATCTACGAGAGAATTATTAATATCTAAATATGTGTATTGTTAATTCTTGAGGTGATGCAGTATAAGAGGAAAACAATATTCAAAATCATCAAATTTCTTGTGACTTGGAAGTCTCAACTCAAAGGTTAAGATGTCACGTATGAAATATTCAAATGTTATTGTTATTGACGATAATTTACATTCAAATATTACTGTCGACTTAGAGATTTTGTGGAATTTTTTTTAAAATAGAGATGTTAGCGAAACATATTGTAAGAAATCTATATTGATGATAAAGAGAAGACATCAACTATTAGTTTACAAAATCATTTTACATATGTGATTTTTAAAACAAAGAAAAAGAATATGTCCAAAGAAAATATATTTTACAATTTTTGTTTAAAGGCTAGAAATTTGCATGATTTGAGAAAATTAAAATATAATTTAGTCATTTATCTTTTATCTAATGTTCATTTTGGTCATTTATCTTTTTTTTACTCATTTGGTTGTTTATCTTTAATACAATATTCGATTTAATCCTTAATAAAAAATAAACTTGTACAATTTAACAAAAGATAAATAATTAAAACGTTTATTAAGTAAAAACTAAAAGATTAAAACAAAAGATAAAAGATTAAAATAAATTAAAAAAATAAAAAATAAAAATAAATATTAAATAAAAAATAAATAATTAAATTATATTTTAACATATTTTATATATGCGTACAAATATTGAATCACATTCATTTTGAAATAAAACGAAGCTGAATATTAATTTTTCTTGTAAAAAAAATGTTGTAAAGTCAGACAAAATAGAAAATGATGTTAATCCCTTATAAAATCATCATATCAAAAGTATGAGTTTCATTGGTCAACCTTCCTTTGAGTCATTCAATATTACTACTGCTTTCAATAAACCATTCAAGTAGAAGAAAAATGTGATCAAATTTTGCACTTTTGATAAAAAAATATATTTAGGAACATATATTTCTTTTCATTGAAAAAGCCAAGAAATTATATCCAAAAGATTCTTGGCAATGGTATGACCGAGGAAAAGCTTCAACGTTCCGGATTTGGTATTGGATGAATTTCTGCATTGCTAAGTAAAGCAAATGGGGTAGGGAGACAGACAGACACATGCAGTGCTTAAAGTTATAAATAAATAAAACTTGACAACCTTTGTTGCATCCAATAAAAGCTGGTGCTGGCTAGATTTGTCATTGATGCAATTTTCACATGGGAATGGATTTCTGTGGTCGTCACCTTTTGTATCACTCAAATTCAGCAGCTACGGTGGTCGACATAAAACATCTAGAAACTTTTTTTTTTTTTAATTTGTTTTGAAAATTATGAGCAACACAATTATTGTCTATACGATAAGAAAAGATACAGCTAAAATATTTTTAGTTTAAATAAACTTGTGTAGTTTACTTAAAGTCGTAACAATTTAGGTGATGTATATAGGTGATATAATATTATTAAAATAATAAATAGTTTAATGTGTTATCTTTATAATAAATTAAAAATATTTATACAAACTCATATTAAAGTATAATAATTGTTTCTAAAAACAACTCCAAAAACATAAATCTATATTATAAATCATTAGATATTGCCACATATACAGGATATACATTGGATATTGGTTAATATTTATCAAAATTTTACATTTAAAATAAACTAACGTAAAAGCACTAGTAAAATCGATAATTTACTAATTTTATTAAGAGTTTTTTAAAACTCGCAAGAGTTTATCAAAAGTAGAGTTTTTATACGATTGACTTATTTTCATGACCTAGAATCGTAAACTCGTAAGAGTTAACTCGAGAGTTTGACAACCTTGTAACACAAAACCCCATATAATGTCAACCTCTTGAATGATCAAAATATATAAAATAATAATTAAAAATTGTATTTAAATTATTTTAAAAAATATTATTAAAAATACTCGATCACTAATATCAGAACTCATTTATTAAACATAATTAACTGCAATCTTGAACATCGTTAACTACAATTAATGTCATGTGCATATTTAAAAACAAATTATAATTAATAAATATTATATATCTGAACACTTAAAAATTGTATATATTTAAACACAATTCAGATTATTAAAAGATATAATGTATATTTGAAGACATGAATATCATTGTTAATGAAGTTCATGATTGTTGTTAATTTAATAAATAGTTAATACCTTTATGATATTTTATTATATTCGTTAACTATTCATCAAATATAATTAACCACCAAGAGTTCTCTGCCGTATCCTAACTCTAGGGCTTCAAACAAATTCTTCCATGAAGTCTCGTGGCTTGGTAGAGGTAGCTACTTGCCCACAATCTTCATGCTTTGCAGAGTTGTATGAGGGTGAAGCCTATCTGGGAGAAAGTCGATAAGCAACATCATCATGTTTTTTTTCTCTTCTATGAGAGATTGGCTTGAGAACAGTATAGCCGATGATTCATGTGTTCGGGACAATATGCAACAAAGTATGCTATTGGGGTTATGATTAGTGTTATTTGGTTGAAGAGAAACCATTTGGCGTCGCTAGCTATGATACAAATAGAGTGTGATATCATGCTATTCACAAAACATTGGAGGCAAGTAAAGTGCTCAACAATAGTTTGCATCGTTTGGGAAGACAACCTCAAATATCAAACTATTATTGTCGACTGGAAACGGCTGATGAGGATTTTGTTCATTTTCTTACTCTGTTCATCTTCTTTTTCCATCATCCATCTTCCTCCTCTGACTAAAAAGTTTGTTAAGAAATTTTCAATTTCTTCATCTTAGCCAATCATACACAAAAAAACATTTCTCATAACCAAACTTTTAGGTTGCTCTCTGTTTTCTTTGCACTTCCAACATCCAAACTCATTAATTTCAGTTTGAACAAGCAATCATCATTAGAGCTGCCTAGAGTAGAATTGATATGTGCAGTACTAATACAAAATATTTCTTGCAAACACTCAGGATAGACATAAGAACGGTGAATAACAAAGTTGAGAAAAGATAAGATCAATAAATGATTTATCATGAAACTGCTACAGTAATACTGCTCTAAAGTTTGACCAAAAGTTAGAAGGGAAAACAATTAAAAATGAAACCTATTGCAACACATCTTATATATAAATTATAATATATGAAAGATTGGTCATGGTTGTTCATGGTCCTTATAACGTATATGAAAATGAAGATGAATAGAAGACACAAACACGAGAATAATATGAACAAACTTCTTGTATTCGAGAAGGGGAAGGAGGAACAACAAGAATGGTTTCTAGAGTAAAAGTGAAAAAGTAGAGTATATAAGTGATAGTTTTTTTCATATAAAATAGTCCCTATAATGTGGTAATGACATAATATCTATGTGGTGCGTCACATATACACTTAATATGTCATCTCATACACTACCAGAAAAAGTTAATAGAAGGACTAAAATAACATACATCTTTCAATTTTAAAACATTTTTACCTATTTGTAAATTTCAGACTAAAATAATTAGCGTTTACAATTTCGGAGACTATTTTAGTGATATACTCATAAAAGTCAATTCTAAAGAGAATGGCAAAGGAGAGGGTTTAGTGAAAGAAAAATGTAAATCTTTGTTTGCGGATGTACAAAATGGTAGGATCAGTTGTAACAGGATCACTCTAAGCATGCTCCCATCCTAATGATACAAAATGTGCATACGTGATATCACTATAATTATAATAATCTATACATATGCAAGTATCAACTGCTCTGTCCAAAACACAAATACAAATTGATTTAGCCTTTATTCAGCAAAGAATAAAAATAAACAAATTGCTTCAGCCATTAGATATACAAAGCCCAGCCCTTCAACTGACGGCACAGATGCTAGAAGGGAATACACTCGCACTATTCTTTGCAGAAATAAGGATAATGACTCTTAATAAGATTACATAGTAAAAAACCATACCATACATTTATGAGCATGAATAAAAAAATGAATGCAAAGTGAAGTTATGGAATGAATACCTCCCACAGCATCACTATTGGTCTTGTTAGTAGTTTTCTTTACTCTTATATCAATCCTTTCCCCTGTTCTTTACTTTAATGGGGTTTGGATCGGTTGCCTTGGTTAGTATTTGGTCAGTTTGGTATGCAAGTATCCATCATGGATTGATTATGTTTGGATGATTCAATAAAAATTTCAGTTAGATCAAATTCTTTTGAACAACACCTTCCATAACTCTGCTGAAAATAACGACGCGGAAAAATGAAATTCCTTGGTTAATGATCAACAATCATGAGATTCTTGGTCCATCAAAACTATCCGCAGCTTACCACTATCTGAGCGGAGGTTATCTACCTTATATCCAATCTACACTTAGACAACAAAGACAACAGAGCTTCAGAGTAACGAAACAAAAGATTCAGGCAAAGGAAATCACCTGTACTTATACATTGACTTTAAGACACGGAAGAAAAACAATGACCAGAAAATCAACTAAACGATAGGTGATTTACCTCTACTGAACTGTCAGGAGAAAACCACCTCAACAGCACACCAAGATGCACTACAGCAGGAATCAGCTTGAAAAGTAAAGGAGTCGTTACCTGCAGAAATGAGTTCAGAAATTATTAGGGGGACTATTTATTATTACTCAATAAATTAGCTTGCGTAGAAAAATAAAATAGCCATGCTTTAAATCATTGACAGTTGACACTGATTGAAGCTTCTTTAGATTTCAATTATTTACAGTTAGATGTTTGGTGAACTTGCAGTTGCAGTTATAACTTGTAATACATGACTGCAGCTCAGACAAATTAGGCCGCACCAAAGTTTTCCCAACATTTATTCCTATTTTTATTGGAAATGAAAAATAACATCTACTTTACAAGATACAAGATTATACCGTTTTATTGGCTTCCAGTTTTTTCTATTTTTCTTTAGGGTTATCAGCTAAATGTGTGAATTGGAAAGTTCACTGCATTTCAAGATCTATAACCCCAAACAGTATCCCTGCAACTTGCATAAACTTCAAAATTTTAGCTTGTTGCGTTAGATTTTTATTTTTAATTTTTTTTTATTTATATTTTCTGTTTACTCTTTTAATTATAAAAATGACACTTTCTGTTCATTATAAACACATCGGAAAAATGTTTTCACTAGTACATATACAATTTTTTTTAATACAAAACAAAGTAAAACAAGTTGGTATTTTTGCAATATAAAAGTGAAAATGAAAAATAGAAGCACATAATATTTTTCGAAACCAAACAGGCCAATGGTCATATGGGAGTATGAGACAATAAAGAAATTATAGCAGAACTTAAGGCTCCTTGTCCACCAACTTATCTTTCAGCAAGAAAATAGAAACTCACGAGAGAATTGTTTACATACTAATGTGCAATATAATGACGAAGGAAAAGGTTGGAACTTCCATTGATAAAGATAAATAGATTTGGTTCTTGTGCAGTCATTATGGATCAAAAACGAAAAAGAAAGCTATAAAGACCATAGGTCACTGATGGAACCTTGTAACTGTTAATTCAAATATGAAAATAATTTCTCACCAGACTAAGAGCTGTGGTCCCAAGAAGCAGCAGATATAGTTTACCCTGAAATTAATCATATATTATAATCGATAATAAAGGCTGATAATACTTTAGAATTTAAGCTTAACTTTCAAATATCATCCCGAGTAATTACCATCATTGCAAAAATCCATTCTGTTACTAACCTCAACTAGATGAAGATTTGAAGCACGGCTGAGAAGAACAAAAGCAAATTCTCCTATCTGTGCCATCGACATTCCTACCTGTACATTGCAAATTCAGGTACCTCAATCATTAAAAGAATATACAAAAACAGCATTATAACCTTCAAAGTTCAAATGATGAAATAAAGCTTACAAGTACTGAAGTCTTGTTATTGTAACCAAATCCTTTCACAACTGAAGCAATTATGATTGTTTTTATAACAATCACCAAAATAACCGATGCTACCAAAATATCGACATGATTCCAGAGAAAATGAACATGAATCAGCATTCCAATGCTGGCAAGGAAAAGAGCAGCGAAAAGATTGCAAATGGGTTCAATCTACAAAAAAAGGGGGAAATTGTAAAAAAAACCCATAAACTTAACTTATTATCAAGCACTCTGATTAAGACTACAGAAAAATTAGACCATGAAATAATCAGCCAATTTGTCAATTTCCATTGACAAAAGCACCAGCTTGTACAGAAGGAAACTCTTCATAGATTCCCTGGACAATCTTTGGTTAATAGAAAGAAACAGTTTAGATTTTTTATAACACCACATATGAAGAATACAGAAAAAATGACCAATGAAAGTGCGTGGATGTCATTTAAGTTAATCCAGACCTCACTAAATTTTTTTGCAAACTGATACTAAAATAGGTAACATGTTGCAATTTCACTCATTACCTGTAGTTCTTTAATAAGGTGGATGATAAAAACACAGAATCTAATGCATTGTATGAAACCATTATTTAGAATTTCTATGCATTTATCCGAATACATATAAATCAATGCATGTCAACATTCATCAAATAATTGGTATTTGTGTCTTATGTTTGCACCACGTGCATTTTCCACATCCTGTATATAATCTTACTTGCTCTAGTGTATGTTGAGCCAAATCAGTGGTTGCAATCATCACTCCAGCAGCAAAGGCACCTAGTTCTAGACTTAGTCCCAGCTTATCGCTACACTGAAAATATATAAGTGCAATCAGCTAAACAAGGTAGTGCTAGACAAGTAACATTAAGGTAATCAAGCAAGAGAACAAGCATATACCATTTGAAGACAGTTTTAAGATACATAAATGTGCAACTCATGCCAAATAAGTGGTACCAAAGGCCTTTTAAACATAAAACCAAAGCACAAGACACGTGCACACACACAGTATGTAAGTTACTGCCGAGACAGTGAGATTCAACATTCCAGTTTTCCTAGTAGCTGATCTGATTACTAGTGAATAGTATAAATTCTTTGTCAAAGATGTTCAGAGTAAATATATTTTCAATGTATTAACATTAAATGATGTACAGAAAATGTTAATTTACTGCTCATTATGAAACCCTGTGAAAGTAAGGTGAAGTACATCAAAGGAACGATATTTATATATCTTTTCTGCTTGTAAAAACAAATGAAACAAAACATTTCAAAGAGAAACACAGAAATTCATACGTATGAAAAATTAGGAAGAGAACAAACCCAGGCTACAAGCAAGCAGAATGCAACAGACGCCAGCTGATAAAGTTCATTTGTCTGCACAAACATGACTATCATTCAACCACAAACACAGTCGGACAAAAAATTAATTGCCATAAGATGGAAACAACTAAAGAACCAAACTACAAATTTCCAATCCAATTCCACAATCCCTGCCACCATTATATGATATTAAGTAAAAAAAAGTAACCTCTTCCATGGGTGAGATTTTATCATTAAAGAGGGATAATAATATGAACCTGTGATGATAGGCTTATCATCAGTTTAAGAAACCACGGAAGGCAAGTGCGAGACAATATTGACAGAATAGAGAGAAATGCAATCAATGTCACCAGCCTGGATTATGAAAGGAGTATCATGCTGTATTAGATAAAAACTCTACAGTATATGGCTATATGCTCAGTAAAATCTTCAAATGAATGCAAAATGGATAAAAAGTGCATTTGATAGCTCAGCGCTTAGCTGAAAAAAATTCAAATTTAAATGCCATTTAGTGCATTGAACTTTAGCCAAACCACAAATATAAAATTTACTAAACTGGTAATAAGCAAAGTAATATCACTGAACACTTATCAAGGGAAGTGGTCAGTGACACTAGCTATTATGAATTTATAATGATATGTAAGCACCATCATGTCATTTACTACCTATCATTGTCTTGTTGCTGTAGCAATACATAAATAAGTCCCTCTGTTCTTTTCAAGAGTGTCAATTAATGGTCTTTTGGTTCACATGCATTTTGACATGTTCTTTCACCTTTTATCTTTTGCGATTGCAACACAAATATGGATAGTATGCATTTAAATGTATAATTTAAGTATAACTTTTATGAACAACTAATTTTATAATCACAATTTTCAGAAGAAAAAAAACAAGAACTTGTCTCATCTTTGGAAAAGTGAGAATGAGAAGAATAAACTACAAGAAAATGGTC
This sequence comes from Cicer cuneatum, assembly GCA_037974295.1. Taxonomy (NCBI): domain Eukaryota; kingdom Viridiplantae; phylum Streptophyta; class Magnoliopsida; order Fabales; family Fabaceae; genus Cicer; species Cicer cuneatum. The sequence goes on along the minus strand of JBBPBO010000001.1, from coordinate 75,936,622 downwards.
ATGGAAACAAATAATAGCACTAGAAAGCCAAAGACGTTTGAGATTCTATACTAACAGTTTTGTCATTGATAACACTCCTTGAAAAACACCTGAGGTGCCACCCAAAACTGGAAGCAATGCAAAGAGCAACCCAACAGCACAATCCTTCAACAACAAAAAGTCTTAATAGAACATTTGTAGAAGGCGTTTATTGTCCATATTGGTAAAATAATGAACAAAGAATGACCAAGTACCTGTAAAATAAGGGTCCCAATTGTGACTTGTCCATGAAGGGCATTGGTAGTGTTCTTTTCCATCAAAAACTTCAAGACCTGAACAAGAAAAAGTGAAAAAAACAGAAAAATCATTATAGGCATGGAAGTTCATTAGACTGTGTGTGCACTTTATAATGGAATATAATCCGATTGCTTATGTTGTCATACCACTGCTGTTGAAGACATAGAAAGAAAAGCACCAACAAAAATCCCTTCTGAAGCTTTACCACCACATAACTGCAAAATCACATCCAGTCAGAACTGCAGCATTCAGAATGTCATATGGAAAAAAGTCCACAGATCCAAAAGTTATTTAAAATAAAACAATGCCTCCATAAATATCTATTAAAACTGCAATACCACCAAACAGTTAAATTATATGGGAGACATTAGATCAAGAAAAAGAAACAAAATGAAAACATGTCTTCTCCTTTGATTAAATTACTTCATTCATCAAACTACTACAAATTAAGCTTCAAATTTAAGAAATATGAGTACATATATTTTGATGCTAATGTATGTTTGGACCCAAAGCATCAATACAGTTTATTTGGGGCATACATTCTTGGAGCCAAACAAACATTTGCAATGGAAACCCAAACACATAATACATGATTGAATATTTCTTGTTTGGCTTGTTCGTGATTTGCATTCCCATTTAACTTTTAGTCATAAAACGAAATAAGGAGAATAACAAACAAAATCTCTTAATTAGTGTGAATTGAAGTTATAAAAACATACCGACACAGTAAGTCCACACATGCATATAAATAGAAAAATCTGAAGTAAGCCTCCAAGAACAGCAACGGATCGAACAACTCGAAGCTACAAGCATATAGATACAAAGTAGGGTAATCAAGGTGAACAGAGTTAATTGCAGCATAAACATGATAAAAAAAGAAAAGGGGAGAAAACAGAAAATAAGCCAACCTTTGTCATGGAAAACTCGAGGCCCAATGCAAAGAGAAGAAATATTACGCCAAATTGAGCCACTGTTTCCACCTACGTATTTGAACAAATTGCTCAGATAAATAAGCTTGGGCCCTTTCAAACCCCAACAGGTCTTTCCATGTCTGGCTAACTCAATTTTATTTTACAAATCTACTCCCATCAAGATAGTGCAGAATGACACAGCCTCACTTTTAAATTACATGTTCTGGTTGTGACAGTGTGCTGAAATCCCACAACGACTAGAGATATAACCAGAGTAGTTAGTGTAAGGCCTGGGAAATCCACATCTCTTGAGCTAGCTTTGGAGGTCGAATTAGGCCAATCAAATTCTAAGAGTTAGGATGCCTAAAATTTACGAATTATTGCCATTTTTTTATTTGTCATTATTTTCTTTCAATTGAGTGGCTTTCCTGATTTAACTTTAAACTATGACCTTCCTTTAATTATGGTGCTTTCCTTTGATTACATTGTTTCTAATTTTCATTAGGGTTTAGTCGTTTAGGACTATATATTGTATATGCCCTTTCAATATTGAGTAAGGAATAAAATTAGCAGCCAAAGGCTTTTTTTGTAGAACACAAGAGCACAACCCCCTCACAGAATTTGCCCCACAGAACCCCAAGAGTCTTATGAATTGCTACCAAAGCTGCAATCTTAGATGCCCCCACCCCAGGGAGAGAAAGTTCAAGCAATTAATTTTTACAAGGCTTCAAACAATCAACTTTATGCCATTAAAGTAAATCTTGAGAAGAAGTGGAAGAGTTGAAGTTAATAATATTTCAAACTGTATGTTATTCTACAAGACACAAACAGCAATTGAGTGGCTCAAGCCCTAATGAAGAAGGTAACCATTGGAGAGAGAGAGAGAGAGCGTTCTAACATTTGATGTTTGAACTTCCTCGTTGGAAAGGTGCAGACAATATGGTTTGAGGCTCTAGTGCTCAAAAAATAATAATGATTCCTCGCTGCCGAAACCTCCAGAACCGTCGGACCTTGGTTCAAGGGCAGCGACTCTCCCACAACTACAGAAGACACCAACAAAGAGATCTACGACGAGGATGAGATGGGGATTGACGGAGCGAGCACGTTTCAACATCGCTTCAGATGGGAAAGTTCTATAGGAAAGAAGAGCAGAATGGGAGTTTGGGGCGTTGTTAGAAAAGTTAGGCGAGTTTCTTGCGCCCAGGGAAAGACCACAATCTCATTCAAGGCATCAGTTGTGATCATACCATGGGACCCAGGAGAACTACATTTCCCTATGACAGCTACAGCTGGTGACTACTGCTGGAGTTTGCTCGTTTTTCATGGGTTGCTCACCTTTGTGTTTGATAAAGGCAAATTTTTGGTGCGGATGAAAGATTGGCAGTAAAGGATGTCTATTCCAGCCTTGAGGACAAGACTGTTTTTCAAGGGGGGTTTGATAGGATTGCTAGTCAAGCAGAGGATTGATAGTCGAGCATAGGATTCCATCAGAGGATTGATAGTCCAGCCGAGGATTCTATCAGAGAATTGATAGTCAAGCAGAGTAATAGGATTGTTAGTCAAGCAGAGGATTCTGTTAGCTCTGTTATGTTAGTTAATTCTGTTATTAGTTCTGTTATGTTAGTCTATATGTGCCAGCTGTACATCCTAACTGAATTAGTTAGGATGGCTAATATAAATAATATAAACTGGGTCTTCAATAGGTAGGCAGTTAGAGAGTTAGTTGGGTGGGACTGAATTGCAGGGCAATTCGGTTATTTATCTGTAACTGTAATCTCTATTCATTTTTCTCAGTTTCGATAATACAATCTTGAGGTTTCTTCAGAATTTCATTCAATTCTAATATACCAGTTCTATCATTATTCTACAAGACACAAACAGCAATTGAGTGGCTCAAGCCCTAATGAAGAAGGTAACCATTGGAGAGAGAGAGAAAGCGTTCTAACATTTGATGTTTGAACTTCCTCGTTGGTTTGAGGCTCTAGTGCTCAAAAAATAATAATGATTCCTAAAGTTTAGGGATCCTAATATATATATATATATATGTAAGATTCGAAAGAATATTTACTATAAAGTAATATGATGTTAGTTAAGTTAGTGAACATGTAAATTGGTTTGTGGGAGTACCGACTAAGTTTCATCCTACAAAGAGTGTATTTCACCTTACCCCATTAGGTTTCTTTTCAGATAAAAAGATTGCAAAAATGAAATCCAACTGAGCTAAACTCTAAAAATACACCAAAGGAAGAGCAGCGATTTTTTTTCCAGATAAAAGAGCAAAATATTACAAGAGCAATTGATTGCTGTATCCAGATACCTGCACCATTTCGTTGATGAAGTTAAAGCCTCCAGGTCCAACAATGGAGCCAGCTAGAAGATATCCAGTAATGACCTGCCATATAATACTTGGAGGTGATTCTACAAGAGGTTTAACAGAAGCTATAGTGCAATAGATCGTAAACTTGCATTTGTCAAGAATGAAGCTTAGAATAAGAATATTCATACCGGTTGTCCAGCAAAAGCAAATGCAACGCCGCCACAAGTTGCCGAAACAATAGCAACTACCAGGTCTGAAATCAATCTACATGGCAATAATGAAATAAGCTCTCAGTTGTTATTTTTATATAACCCATCTTGTGATGGAAAGGTAACAAATAAAAGAAGAGTACCTTAAATCTAGCTGCAACACCGGATACTTGGATTTAAAGTTAGAAATGATAAATACATTGTCCTGAAAAGAAGCATAATTTTCACATTTGAAATTTGCAAACTGAATATCAGCAAAAAGAACCAACCAAACATCGGGCTGTATATCACCTTTCGATCTATCAACGTTGGGGTTTCCTCACCTCTATTGAAAACACGACGAAGTGCATATGACCTATAAGTTTAAAAAAACACATTTTACTACTATATATAGAAAGAAAAAAAAATGTATCAAATGCTCAGACAACCAATTCAAGTTGTAGACAAAAGTCGAGATCAGTACTTTTCATCTTTGGTGTCATTCTTGTTTGGTGTGACTCTGGCCACAGTCTCCAGAACAGCCTGATCCAAGGACAAGGTAAGAGGAGTAACTCAGCATAATCACCCTCAGAAAAAACTATGTAATGTAAATACAAGTGTCATGGATGCATATCGATAAGGGAACATAACCAGATTCACCATTAACTACTACTAAAAGCTTTAAAGTAGAAACTTCAAATATGGTGAAGTAAATGAATCCCTTCATTATAAAAAAACTAATTGTAAGAACTTCTTAATTCAAATAAGTAATTTTGCTTCACTAAAAAAAAGTCTTCATAATTTTTTAACTATAAATAGAAGCTAAACTAGAGAGCTTCTGAATAGCTTGAGATGTTTCAACACATACGGAAAACTATTATTTAAAAAACTATATGTTAATACAATATTTTTTATAACTGTTTATAGAGAAATTTATGCTACTCTAAATCAAACTAGTAAGCGATCATCATTTGAAATCAAGGACTAAGGTAGAAAACTAACCTGTTGTTCTGCTACACTGTTATTGAAACCTCCCGCATCAGGCACTGTTGTTAAAACTAAGCATTAAATTAGGTTTCGAAATTCTTCAACTCTACTATTCACTAAATCAAACCATAATCGTGAACATTCAATACAATGATTGTGCATAGAAATCGAGATCTTATGAAGTCAAAATAATTTGAATCATAATTGAGTGTATTTCTTTGTTGCGAATTGGAATGTAGACTGATTAATGTAAAGAGATTGAACCTTCGTTTTGTTCGTTGTCGGTGAACTCGTGCTGAAGAGCTCGATCGATTATATCGGCGAAACTGCCGTGTCGAGGGGTGGAGAGGGAGACATTGGAGTCGGTGGAGTTGGTGAGATGGAAGGGATCGGAGTGAGTAGGTCGGATGGCGAGAGAGAAATGAGGTAGGAGAAGAAGAGAGTGGAAGATAATGAGCACAACAACTGGCACCAATACGAAGTGGTTGTTGCAACAGAGTGAGTGTGAGTGTGATCTTGGTGTTAACATTGCCACGCCGGCGCAGGTTAGCAGGTAGCAGTGGATGTTGGCCGGCGGGCGGAGGGAGAGAGAGAGGCAGTTGAGGAAGTAGGAGCGGTGGGTAAGGTGAAGTCAAATTGAAGTCGTTGATTAAATATTATCATTGATTCATTATTACTACTAATGTAATCGATGCCACTTCTTGTCGTTTTGACGACTGTGCCCTTGTCCCCATTATTTCGCTGGAACACATGCTTGGATAAGGCAAATTACTACCACTATTTCTTTATATAGATTTTATTTCTTCATTAAATTACTAGTATAAAATTTGTTCGACTCACCAAAAAATGTATTTGTTCATAATATTTCACCCAACAAAATATTGTTCATAATTTATTTCTAAAGAAGAGATAGTTTATCTTTTTTATAATTTCATTGCAACATTCATTTCATTTTGGTTAAAAAATACAATATAAATTATGATATTTTGGTATTCCTTATTGCCAAGCTTGGCATAGTAGATATCTTGCATCCTCCAGCTTGTAGGAGCATAGAGAAATCGGATGATGAAAAGGAATTAGACAACCATTAGTTTTTACATTTTCCTTTCTATTTTCTTTGATTTTGGTCGGTTAATTAGTTAGTTTAACTAGCACTAATTCAATTAGTTTCTTAAATTAGCTGGAACTGATACGTAATGACATTGCCCATGTAGTACCACTCATCTATGCATATTATAATATACTCAGCATTTACAGACATGTCACAATTCATACATCTAAAATACATAAACACTACATTGAAGTTTCCACTGATATGCAAACATTCTGACCCATAAACTTTAAGATCTGGAAACTCATAATATGGACCATTTTTCAGGTTCAGTAAATCACATAAAAATCTCACAACGTGGAAGTGCAGGATCACTGTCATGCAGTCTTTGGACCTCCTCTCGTTTCTATCAAGCATTTCTTCTCGAGATTGACTATTGAATCTGCAATGACTCTAGCACTGGACTTCATGTATCCACCTGAAACATGGAATGGAAAATTAAAGAAACCTTAATAAACATCTCAAATAGGCTGAGAAAATAATAGAAGAAAGGCTGCTACAAAGCTTTATTTCACAGATTGGCTTAGAACCCATCTCTGTTACAGCATATTATATCTTCATACAACATGGAATAAGTACAAGGTTAGAGAAAATTGTTGTGAAAGATTCTATTTAACCCAAATGTTAAAATTTCCAAGTGTTCGAGTATATCTTAAAACTGATTAGTCACATTATTTATCGTATTTAATTACCATGTCTTTTCAATAATCTTTATTTTATTTTCCAGGATGAAAATCGGACCTTTGTTGTGTAATTTCCGTGTGCACACATCATGGCCCACATATGGTAGGAAGGGGAAAAAAGGCATACCTGAAGTGAGCATGACAATAGGAATGTTCTTCTCACGAGCAAACTGAAAAACTTTCTCATCTCTAAGAGCAATTCCATCGGGACTAATCTGCATGCACAAAATAACACAAGCGATACTTATGATGTGTGGTAAGAAACTACTATAACAGTAACTCACAATAAAGACCTACTGTTTTCTTGCAGAAATTATAGATCAAGAGCAAATGACCAGCCAATTCAATACAAGGTTACATTTTACAGCAATAAATTGAATCCAAGAATGACATTACCTTCAACCTTCCTAATGGGTCACCTTCTAGAATGTCAGTTCCAGCATTATAAACTAACAATTCAGGGTTAAACCTTCGCCCGGCAACCTTGAATCACATTGACATGAATAACAAAAAAAAGTTAAGTACCTGAAAGTTACTTTTAACATAAATTCTTCTACTGATAAACAATTCTAGAATATTTAATGGGTGTGCTTGGCAGTTAGGTTACGAGCAGTAGGGAAGGGAAGAAATCAAAGGTAAAAAACAGTGGAAATGGTAAAGCGAGGAAAGGATAGACATTGGGTGGTTAGATGGTAATTTTGCTCTCCCTCATTTTGATTTTTCAAATTAAGATGGTAAAGGTAAGATGAAGTGCATGTTTAATCAAATTAACACTTCATATAGTTGGATAATTGGATAGGATAAAGCAAAGAAAAAATATTGTATATATACAAATACACATAATCCTATAGTGTAACATACCTCGAGTGCTTCATCTAGTTTCTGCAGGTACTCTTCTGTACGAGTCCCACTCTGAAAGTTTGAGGTGAAAAAGAGAGAAAGAAATGTTACAGAGGGAAATCAGAAAAACTCGATCCAGGTTTTAACTGCTCAAATGAATACCTTTACTTCAACTTTCTGATTTATGTAATTTCTTGCTTCATAATCCTAATATAAAACACAGAAAGGAATAGTAAGATAGGTCGGTCTAAAGATAATGAAATGAACATGGCCATGCCATAATACATGCACATTCTAAATTGAAAAGAAATTATTATTTACTGTAGTTACTGGAACACTTTTCCTATTTTATGGGGGAGAAAAAAACATAGTTACAACATAATACAAAGCATTGCGGCTTAGAAGGCATTAATGTTTTAATAAACCAATTTCAGTATATTTATTAGCGAATAATTTGCTGACTTCTTGCACACTTTATTTGCGTGTTAAATGTAGATGCAAGCACAAAAATTCATACATCTTGAACTTGACATAAATGCCATTTTCCAGTATTCAAATTCAAATAGGTTTTTATTTAAAAAGACCACTTTCCAGTATTCAAATTCAAATAGGTTTTCATTTAAAAAGAGGATCTAGTACAAAGAGTTGATAATATTATTGAGGTTAGCCTGAAAATCAAAGGTATGTGTATGTAAGCCCAATAAACAGAGATATAGAAAGACAAAAAACCCCACAGATAAATCATTAAAAATACAATTCATTTTTCTAACTCTAGACCCATAAAAGTAATCCACCTAATAAAGGACACTGTTGTTGTTTACTAATAGTGCAACACCTAGAGCACGAGGCTGCCATCATTGTTGGGGGTCTATAGAGGGTCAAATTTATATGCAAACTTAGCCTCGTGAGTGGAGATGATGTTTCTGCCACTAAGTTCATGACCACTAGCCCACAAGAAAGCAATGTCGCTGTGGATGCAAGGCTCACAGTCATTTCACCCGTGGAATTTTGAAAACAATTTGCATTCACATCAAGACAGAAGATACAATGATCTAGATGGATGATAGAACCACAGGACACAGGCAGCATGTCATATGTCATCCATCAATGTTGAATAGACTAAGCAAACGTGAAGGAAGAGAAATGGAGAAACATTCCCTTCATAAGGAGACAGAAAAACAGAGGTTAAATGTGTAGGAGTAGAGAGCTTTACCAAAGGATAAATTCCAGGGTTATACATATCCAGAATATAGACTCGGCCTGCCATTACAAAGGTCCTATTAGTGAAAATATCCTAATAGATATGAAGACAAATACAAGAGGGATAAATTCTTTTGGCCATACTATCATCAGCGAAGTCCATTTCATGACCATTTCCTTGATGTGCATCAAGATCGATAATCATCACCCTGAAGATTTTGCAAACAACTTTTGCCCAAGTGTTAATAATAGAATAAGCTAACTGGAAATTTTCAAAACTAAATGTGATAGTAGTAGTACCTTGATATATTCAACTGAACAAAAGCAAAGTGGATGCATAGAGAAATATCTGCGTAGGCACAAAATCCACCTCCTTTTTCTGCAGAGCAGTGATGAAAACCTCCTCCCACATTAATGGCCCATCCTCTCTCCTTTGCTAGTTTTGCAGCCAATATAGTTCCTCCAGCCTGCCATTAGTATAGGAGTAAGATCATATTCTCGGAGACATTAAACAGACTCCAAGAATTTTTTTTGCCTTACCTGTTTCCTAAATGGGAAAAGAACTTTATGTTGCACAAGACAATTGGGAAAAAATGCCACAGGAGGGACCTATATTTTATTACTTTATGTCAGTAAATAATCTTCAATATGTCAACCGAATAAAGTCCCAGAAAATGCCATTCTGTTATTAGAAAAACAATGGAAACAAATAAACCAAAGAATTCCAGCAACCCCATATAAATTTCTTTCGAGCACAATTTTTTTTTTAAATAATCTGAACATAAACTTCCACTTAAGAGCTCCACACACAAAAGCAAGGAATAATAATGCATTTAGACCGCAAAAGAGTAAATAACGCCTCAGGCTTGCACGTAAGTGGAAAGTACCTCAATTATCTTGGCAACATTCGAACTTTCCTTCAAACTATTCAAGTATGATTCTGAGTGTACCTTTGGATTGAAAAAGGAAAGAAAGAAAATGGATTTAGAACTAGACAGCTTAAAATACATCAGTTTGAATCACACTTTTTTTCTCAGCATGAAAAACATCAATGGTAAGCAAAACTATCAATGAAGTAACTTCAACAACAAAAAATTCAGAATATAAGAGCCTGTTTGAAATACTTTTGCATTTTAGTTTTTAAAAAATGTTTTATAAATTTGATTTTAAAAATTGTTTTAAAGAATAGAATAAAAGAAAAAATTTGTTTGAAATACGTGTTTTTAAAAACAGTTTTAGAGATGAGAAAAAGAGAAAACTTATTTGGTAATCTAAATTTTTAAAACAAATGTTCACTATAGAATTAAAAAAACTGAAAATTGAGAAGTAAAACACCATTTAACTGTTTTGCTTTTTTAGTTTTAAAAAGTATAATATTAAAAATAGTTTTACAAAACAGTTTTTAAAAACAAGTAATCCAAACAATTTTTTTAGTTTTTAAATTTTAAAAAACTAAAATAGAGTTTTTGAGAGGAGAATCAAACAAGCCCTAAGTCACCGAAAGCAAGGGTCACATCGTTCTTCATTAGGATGGACAGTATAAAGCAAATCTTTCATATAAAATAATTTAACATGGTAAATATGATAAAGGAAAAATGTTAACAAGGATGTCAGTTAAATAGAAAGTATTGATAAGTAAAACTATTTAAGTTGCTAATGTATCAAATGTTTCATTTTTTTTGGTACATTCATTTTGTTTTTTACTTATTAACTTCTTAACTAGTGTTAGGTGTTGGTTACCGAGACACTGACAGTGGATAAACTTTTGAAATGGTAATCAAAGTGCGCTTTTGATCAAAAATGTATTTTTACTTTCTACAGTAGAATCAGAATTTGGGTGGATGGAAGTCAAAAGGGGATGGAGATAATCTCGGCATAAACTATAAGCTATCTTTGGGAGTTTATTAACCCAAAAACAACTCTTCCAGACATTAAATAAGTCCAAAGAGTACGAGGGGGTTTACTATATAGTCATAATAGTCCTTGATCGTATCGAAATGACAAACAAAAGCATCTCTGAGTGTATCTTTTGTTGATAATTTTATGGACCAAAATAGAAGTCGCATTGAAAGATCAAATTAACTAACCAAAAACAGATTAAATTAAATTTACTTAACGAAATACAAATTTGATGATGTTTTTGTAATTTTTTAGTTTAGTAACAAAATTACTGTTTACTCAACTCCAAATATAGTCTAGATAAACTCTTCCAAAATTGATTAAACCACTTGCTTATCTGACCAACAAATGAGATGAAAGATAAGACATATTCATAATGAAAAGAGAGTATGATTTACCACTAGAAGGTCATCTTGAGAAGCTTCAAGAGGCTCAACAATACATTTTTCATCCAGAACACCAAAAGAAACAAGAAAGCGACAAACTCGTCCCCATTTGGACGAATCAAAAGGGTGCCTAAAACAAATAATCAATCAATTACACGATTCCAATTGTGATTATTTATTCACAAGTGAGTGAGGAAAGTGGTTACAGTTTCTCTATGCCGAGAAAGGATACGTTGTAAGAATGGGAGTAGATAAGCGGAACCTGAATAATGGTGAAAAGTAAATAAGCAATTGAAGTAAGGGCATTAGAATATGTGTTAGTGAAAGAAGATGGTGAAGGTTACCTTGAAGGGAGGGACATCGAAGTAGAGGTTGGTAGAGAGAATGCGGTTGCGCATAAGAGCATCGTTAGCGGAAGAAGAAGAAAAAGACGAAGACATCAATCAATATTTTGGTATGGTACACAAAAGGGTGGTGGTGGTGAAAGATGGATGAAATAATGGCTGAACTGAACCACCGATACACCGATTTCACTCGTGAGCCTAATTCATTGATAAAATTGTTAATTTCATATTTTTTATAATATAGATTAAGACTTTTATGTGTTTGGTTTTAAAGTGTTTTAATTTAGTTAAGTGTTACAAATTTTAAATTATAAAATTTATACTAAATAGCATCTATGGTCCCTTAATTTAATTTTAGGTAACGTTTTAGTCTTTTATCTTTTTTTTTCTGATTTGGTCCTTTATTTTAATTTTAAGTGACAATTTAATCTTTTATGTTTTAAAATGTTAACAATATTATCTTTTTTTTTATAAAAATTCAAAAAATTCATCAAAATTTTTAACCAAAACCCATAAAATTAATTACATTCTTTAATATAATACAAATTTTATCAAATTCTTAACTCAAATATTCAACTAAATTCATATTTTCATTTTTTATTTGATTTTTAAAATTTCATCTAATAAAGAATAAAAATATGAATTTATTTGAATATTTGAGTTACGAATTTGATAAAATTTGTATTATATTAAAGAATATAATTAATTTTATGGATTTTGTTGAAAATTTTAATGAATTTTTTGAATTTTTGTAAAAAAGAAAGATAATATTGTTAACATTTTAAAACATAAAGGATTAAATTGTCACTAAAAATTAAAATAAATGACCAAATCAAAAAAAAAAAATAAAGAACTAAAACGTTACCTGAAATTAAGTTAAGGACCATGGATGTTATTTAGTTTAAAATTTAATCAAAAATATTAAATATATATACAATAGAATGTCCTTTAATTATCATTTATTTCTCTATCCAACCCGATCTTCTCATCAATATGTTGAGTTTTTAGAGTTTGAGAAAAAAGTGCTGTATTAGTTTTGGGAAATGCTACTTGTTAACCCCTTAAATATAACCATAAAATTTTGGAATTATTTTTTATAATTTTAAACTTTTGTATTTAATACTTGGAATTAAAAAGTTATAACTTTCACTTAAAAAAATAATAATAATTTTCTTTTTATTTGATTAACAAGTGATCTTACCTTAAAAAGACTTATTAGCATGATCTATTATATTTGTATATATATTTGTATATAGTACCCAGCATTGAAATTTGATTAAATTGAGCAACAAGTTTGATCAAAATCAATTAAGGCGGTGGGTGGTAAAAAGTTGAGGAAAGTCGACTCTTAATAAGCATTGCATTAATAGTCATTTTAGAACTATTTGATATGAGATTCAAATTTCATTTTTTAAAATTACAAAAAACAAACCGACACTTCATAGACTTTAAAATACAATTACAAAAGTAGAGTGAATTGACAAAATAATATATTTTCATTGAATTATGTGTAAATATTTTTATACAGATAGTGTATATCCTTTAGAGTTTTAAAATATTTAAATTATTAATATATTAATTTCAACAATTTTATTATTTCTCCCATAAAAATAAATAATTTTTAAAAAAAAGTTTTAATTTTCAGTAGAAATATTATTACTATTTTTAAAAAATTTGTATTTTATACTTTGGTTTAGACTTATCTAAATGTTGGATCGCATTGTATAGGTGTGTTGTCATATATATTTTTACTAAATAAAAATGATATTCACCTATTCAAATTGGTAGAATACATTGATCTAGTGGTATTAGGACAGTGGTATTCAAATTGGCATACTATCAAAAGGATAGTGGTATTAGGACCACTCAAAAACTCGACAGAACTACGACATAACAACCGCTCTAAGATATCGAAGGGACAACGGTATAACAACCGCTCTAAAATATCAAAGGAATTACGGTACAATACCGCTCTAAAATATCAAAGGGACATGAAGAAAGGGGAGAAATGGCTCGGTAATCGAGCAGAATATAAGAGGGAAAAAAGAAAAAGTTGGAAAATGCATCCAACTTTGGTGTGTTTTTCACAATAAATTGACACTCTTTATATAGTGATGGAAGCAAACCCACATATGTTTTCTAACCAATGTGGGACTTCAACAAAAAATTTAGAATATTTATATAGTGATTAAAACTATTTAAAATGAGAGTTTTTCAATGTGGGACTTCAACAATTTTTAAATTCACACATTATGTTCCAACAATCCCTCACTTGAATTAAAAAAAATATTTCTAAAATAGCGTCAAACGCTTCTATAAGATTGTGCATAAGCAAAGGTGTCTATGACTTGAACTTTTGCATAGCAAGTAAGATTATGATTTAACAAGAGTGACTCGTAGTCTTGAACTCTATCTCGAACATCAAACCCACACACAACTTTTTCATTAGGTGTATTCTAAAAAGTCTGTACATTTATGGCTCTGCACGTCTATCCCAGTATAGTGAACACTCTAGGAATTTTTGCCCCAAAATTCCATAGGAAACGGCACATTCACATAGGTAAGTCTATCAAGAGTACTCCTGTAGCTAGGTACTCCCTCCACATAGAGTATAGATCTCATTAAGAGTTTCTATTATCTCAGTCTTCCATCGCTTCAGAAATCATGCTTCTGTTAAATATAATAACATGTTCATCTCCTATCACTATGACTTGTTATTACCCATTGAACCTAATTCTTGGGATCTCCAGTCTTTTAGGTCGGGTTACCATCATGAGTGACTCAATTATCTATAGGCAATAGTCTCATCCTTTTGGATGTATTTATGACTTTCTCTCTAGTCAATCCTTTCGTCAAAGGATCTGCTAAATTATCATCAGTGCGTACATGATCCATTATTACAACTCCTTTAGTAAGTAATTCTCTAACTGTGTTGTGCTTACAATGTATTTGTCGTCTCTTACCGTTGTAATAACGATTCTCAATTTTTGCAATAGTCACAGTACTATCGCAGTAGATCAACACAGCTGACATAGGTTTTGAAATTTAAAGATCTACATTTTTGATGAAGACAAAAAGATCCTTGATCAAAAAGGAAAAAGGATTTTAAGCATCTTATCTTTCAAATTTATATTTAGGTAAAAGCATTTGATATTAAATCAAAATACAGTTTAAGTACAATATTATGAGAACCTTCTGATAGCATATGCATTAAAATATTTTATGAAAATATTTAATAACATAAACTTGTTTGAAAATAAAGTTTTTACAAAGCTGGAAATCTGTATTCGAATACAAGGTATCGTAGTCGAATACAGACTATAAATCAGAAGCTAAAACTGAAGATCTGTATTCAAATACGAAGTGTCGTAGTCGAATACAGATTGCAAGTCAGTAGCTATTTTGAAACATTTGTATTCGACTACAGCTTTGTGTATTCGAATACAACTCAAGTCAGTGGCAAAAATCCCGTATTTGTATTAGACTACAAGATGTTGTATTCGACTACAAACATTCAAATTTCAAATACAAACAGAACGTTATAGAAGTGTGTTCGAATACATTGAGACTGTATTCGAATACAACTTCGAAACAATGCACCTTTTCAGTTTTGAAATATTGCACAAGTTCATCAAAATGTTTGGGAATCATTGCCATTGATCTGAAGTGTTACCTTGGAACATAAATACTTCAAAACTTCAGTTTTAAACTAATCAATCCTACCACGAACTTTGAACAAACTTTCTGAAATATTTTGTGAACTTTTCAAAGTTATATTTTCATACTTCTAGTACATGTTGTACATTTTCATATCATTGAGAAAGGTTCTCTATTGTACTTGAAAGTATTTTGGATTGGTATCCTTGCATAAACTGTTATATCCTGTTGTTCTTAATTAAGAACATTGTTGTAAAAAAATCATCAAAGTTATTGTTTGAAGAAAATGGTGTATTTTCTTCAAGTGTTGTAAACTAAGATAGTGGTGTGCTATCTTAGGCAAAGTGTTAGGAATTTGTAATTGAAGTTTTAGGGTTAGACTTGTACTTATTCTAACAGATATTGGAAAATCTCTTGTGGGGTGCAAGAGGACTGGATGTACCCTTGGTTGTAAGGGGAACCAGGATAAATCTCTGTGTGTTTTTACCTTCTGCCATTTACAGCTTTCTTTTACTAACACAGCAAGATTAAACAATTTTTAAACAGTCGCTTAAACAATCTCCAAAACTCTAAAAACAGAAAAATTGTCCAACACCTAATTCACCCCCCCTCTTAGGTGCAACTCTGTTCTTACAATTGGCATCAGAGCAGGTTTTTGGTAATTTGCTCCTAGATTCATGGCTTCCGCACAACCTGTTTTTAGATATGGTGGTAGCAGTAACAAACCACTCTGCTTTGTTGGTGAACATTATGACTTATGGAAAATACGTATGCAAGCATACCTTGAGGCTCAAGGAGATGACATATGGGAGGCAGTAGAAAACAGTCCATATGTTCAAACAACAGTTATCAACAATAAAGAGGAAATAAAAATAAAAGCCTCATGGACATATGATGAAAAGAGAAAAGTACTGTTTGATAAGAAAGCAAAAAATATGTTACAATCAGCATTGGGTATGGATGAATTCTTTCGCATATCCCATTGCAAAACAGCAAAAGAGATATGGGATACACTGGAAGTAACCCATGAAGGAACAATTGAGGTAAAACGTTCAAAACTGAACACTTTATCTCAAGAATACGAAATGTTTAGAATGCAACCAGGAGAAGCAATCCTGGACATGCAGAAACGTTTTTCCCACTTAACAAACCACTTAACAGCACTTGGCAAAAACTTTACTAATGATGAATTGAACCTAAAGGTTCTAAGATCATTAACCAGAGCATGGCAGCCAAAAGTGACAGCAATTTCTGAAAAGAAAAGTTTGTCAAAAATGTCACTCTCAGCACTCTTTGGAAAGTTACAAGAACATGAAATAGAATTACAAAGACTGGAAAAGAATGAGAGTTCAGAAAAGAAAACAAAGAATATAGCATTAAAAATAGAATCAAAAGAAATGTTGAATGAAGAAAATTCAGATGAATATGAAAACATCACTTCCCTGGTTAAAAAATTCGGTAAGTTTCTTCAAAACGATAAAACATTTAAGAAGAAGAAAACCTTCAGGAAGAAAGATGTCTTCACTACAAATCAGAATGTCACTTGCTTTGAATGTGGAAAAGAAGGACATATGAAAGCAGAATGTCCTAACCTTATCAAGAAAAATGCAAACAGAAGGAAGGAGCTCAAAAAGGCATACATAGCGTGGGAAGATAATGAAGTAAGTTCTTCATCAAATTCAGATAATGACGAATGCGCTAATGTTGCTTTGATGGCATCTCATCATTCTGATAATGAAGAAGAGGTTAGTAGTAATACTATTTGTTATGATAATGATGATTCTTGTGCTGAAGATAATGATGCACAACAAGCCATTAAAGAACTACTTAATGAATGTAAAAATCTGTACAAAGTAGTGTCAAATCAAAAGAAACAGATTTTATCCCTAAATGAAAATATTGACACTATGGAACAAAATTCTGAAAAACAAAAACAGATTTCTACATGTATTAAATGTGATTCACTTTCTTTTAAAATTGTCCAAATGAATAGAGTTATAGAAAGGTACGAAAAGGGACAATTTGGTTTGGAAAATATACTTAGCATGCAAAGATATTCAAATGACAAAAGAGGACTTGGTTACTCAAATTTTGATAAAGCAAGTAACCAATCTAAAGATGAGAAAGTAATGGCTGTTCAAAAGAATCATCTTTGTTCTAAGAAAAGTATTATTCAAGAGAAACCTTGCTTTCCTAAAAAGAGTCCAAAATGTTTTTATTGTGGTATTAATGGTTACATACCTAATGTTTGTCATGTTAGGAACATTGGTGTTCCACAAGGGCATTATGTGTGGGTCAAGAAAGGTACTAACATTCAAGGACCCAAAGCACATTGGGTACCAAATAAACTTGTTTTGCAGGAATACACACAAGAACCTAAAAAATGTGGTATTCAGATAACGGATATGTTTACAAAGCCATTACCTAGAGATTCATTCTACAATATCCAAAAGGAACTAAGCATTCTAAATAAGAATGATCTTAAAAAGGTTTGAAAAATCTGTAAGTCATATCACTGTTAATTCTATATTTTTTTTATTTTTTTTTACTTGATATATGATTCTTTGACATCTTTGTATATTTTTCTACATGTTTAAAATATTTTTGGTCTGCTTATTGTTAAAAATTTCACTTTGGAAACGAAATTATTACTGTCGAATTTGAATACAGATAGGGTGTAGTCGAATACACGTTCCCAGAAAAATTTGTATTCGAATACGCTAAGTCTGTAGTCGACTACAGTTTCGAAATTTTTTTTTATTTATAAAAGGGAATGTTAACAGTTTTAGGTTACGAATACAAAAACTGGTAGCCGATTACAATCAAAATCTCTGATTTTTTCTCTTCAAAATCTTCATCCAAACCTATCCCTAAACCTTAATACAGACATATCTAAACCTTCCCCTCATCATCCATTGCATCTGAGATTATTGTGAAATCAAAATCAAAACCCTAAATTCCCAAAAACACCGTAAACTTCATATTCTCAAAAATGGATGCACGCAAAAGAGGACCAAAAACCAAGGTTGCTTCTGTTGGTCCTTCAAAGAAACGAAGAAACGACAACATGGCTGACCTATCCAGATTACTTCATTCCCCAGAAGAACTGGACAGATTCAAAACCCACTTCTCTGACAAAAAACTGGTAACCCCCAAAATTGGTACGCTTGACTCCTTTTCTAAATTTAAATTTCCTGAGTTGCTGAAGGCTCAAAAATTGGAAGAATTTATTGGATACAATGGTCCTATTTATCCTGACCTAGTTAGGGTTTTCTTCTGTAACCTAGAAAAGGATGGGAATAGATTAGTGTCTAAAGTTAAAGGGAAGATTATCAATTTAGACACTAAGCTTATTGGAGAAATTCTGCACATACCTAGTGAAGGTTAGAAGATGTGTCCAGGACATCTATGTGAATGGGTAAACACTACTAAGTATGATGCCTATATCTCATTGTGCCATTTTGACAAAGACACTATGGAAAGAAAACGCACACAGTCTGGATTGGAGTATGCTAGACAAAGATATGGTGTTGGTAATCTGACTGTTGACAACAGATTACTACATTATTTCTTAAGTTACATTTTGATACCAAAAGCAGGGAACTACTCACAGATCTCTGAATTTGAACTTCAAGTTATGATTTTTATGATAGAAGGTGTTGAGTTAAATTGGGCATACTTTGTTCGTTCAGTTCTATATGCTTCAAAAGATTCTATAGCTTTACCCTATGCCAGAGAAGTCATAAGAATTCTGGATCATTTTAAGGTTGACTTCTCAGGTGAGGTGTTGTACCAGACCACCAAAGACAATCTGCTGGACTTAAGTGTGTTGTCCAGTATGAAAATAGTCTGGAGTGAATCACTTCAAATTTATGTTCATAAGGGTGATCTTAGAAAAAGTTCATCAACTGCCCAAGAAGAAGCAGAAGAAGCAGAACCAACAACAGGCCCAGTAGTTGCACCAGAAGCATTACCAGAAGATGCACCAGAAGCAGCAACAGCAGTAGCCCCAGAACCAGACAACTTAGCACATGCTGAAGACTTCATCACAAACAGAATGATCATGGACAAACTTAACTTCCTTCAAACTTTTGTCACAGATCAATTCCAACAATTGAATGAGTCTTTCAGTAATCGAACTCAGAACATGACTGCTGCCTTCAACCACAAGTTCCAAGATCTTGAAAACACCATCAATACACAACATTCATTTTTTCATCAAGAACTTAGTGACCTGACCGATAAAGTGGACCAGTTACATATTCCACCAAAATCAGATGATTAAAGTTGGCTATTGGCAGTTTTTTATTTGTTTCTGTTACTGTTTGACTTTCCCTGTTTTAAATACTCTTAAGTTTATTTTAATTGTAATTTTGAACATCGTTAATGAAGTTGTTTTCTTCCATATATCATGTGTTGCCTCTATTTATTTGATACATTTATGCATATCTTGTTTGCTATGTGATATCCTCTTCCTTTTTGATAATGTCAAAAGGGGGAGAAAAAGTGTATATATATTGTTGTTGCTAATTATGTTAAACAGATCCTCCAACACTTAAGAAGGAGAAAAACATTTATCAAGGGGGAGAAAACACGCATCTAGGGGGAGAAATCAAGACATTTGAAATCCAAGCAACAAGATTTTTGTCATCATCAATAAGGGGGAGAATGAAATTTAAAGATCTACATTTTTGATGAAGACAAAAAGATCCTTGATCAAAAAGGAAAAAGGATTTTAAGCATCTTATCTTTCAAATTTATATTTAGGTAAAAACATTTGATATTAAATCAAAATACAGTTTAAGTACAATATTATGAGAACCTTCTAATAGCATATGCATTAAAATATTTTATGAAAATATTTAATAACATAAACTTGTTTGAAAATAAAGTTTTTACAAAACTGGAAATCTGTATTCAAATACAAGGTATCGTAGTCGAATACAGACTATAAATCAGAAGCTAAAACTGAATATCTGTATTCAAATACGAAGTGTCGTAGTCGAATACAGATTGCAAGTCAGTAGCTATTTTGAAACATTTGTATTCGACTACAGCTTTGTGTATTCGAATACAACTCAAGTCAGTGGCAAAAATCCCATATTTGTATTCGACTACAAGATGTTGTATTCGACTACAAACATTCAAATTTCAAATACAAACAGAACGTTATAGAAGTGTATTCGAATACACTGAGGTTGTATTCGAATACAACTTCGAAACAATGCAACTTTTCAGTTTTGAAATATTGCACAAGTTCATCAAAACGTTTGGGAATCATTGCCATTGATCTGAAGTGTTACCTTGGAACATAAATACTTCAAAACTTCAGTTTTAAACTAATCAATCCTACCACGAACTTTGAACAAACTTTCTAAAATATTTTGTGAACTTTTCAAAGTTATATTTTCATACTTCAAGTACATGTTGTACATTTTCATATCATTGAGAAAGGTTCTCTATTGTACTTGAAAGTATTTTGGATTGGTATCCTTGCACAAACTGTTATATCCTGTTGTTCTTAATTAAGAACATTGTTGTAAAAAAATCATCAAAGTTATTGTTTGAAGAAAGTGGTGTATTTTCTTCAAGTGTTGTAAACTAAGATAGTGGTGTGCTATCTTAGGCAGAGTGTTAGGAATTTGTAATTGAAGTCTTAGGGTTAGACTTGTACTTATTCTAACAGATATTGGAAAATCTCTTGTGGGGTGCAAGAGGACTGGATGTACCCTTGGTTGTAAGGGGAACCAGGATAAATCTCTGTGTGTTTTTACCTTCTGCCATTTACAGCTTTCTTTTACTAACAAAGCAAGATTAAACAATTTTTAAACAGTCGCTTAAACAATCTCCAAAACTCTAAAAACAGAAAAATTGTCCAACACCTAATTCACCCCCCCTCTTAGGTGCAACTCTGTTCTTACAGGTTTTTCACATAAAGGGATCTCAGCTAGCAAACATCTCAACTAGCTCGCTTCATCACTAGTAGTAGCTAGTGCTATCATTTCAGACTTTATAATGGATTGAGCCAATATCGTCTGTTCTTCGATTTCCAAGATACATCACCATCGGCTATACTAAAATTATAGCCACTGGTTGCTTTGGAGACATCTGACAAGGTGTTCCAATCAGCATCATTGTATCTTTCAAGGACGGTAGAAAATCTTTGATAATGTAATCTTAGACACGGTCCTTTTTAGGTATCTCATGACTCTTTCGATAGCGTGCTAATGCTCTATACTAGGTCTACTGGTAAACCTACACAATAGTCCCACGACGTAGGCAATTTCAGGTCTAGTACAATCAGTGGCACACCTGAGGCTGCCAATGATGCTCACATATTCAGTCTGTTTAACACCTTCACTAGTGTTCTTAAAAAGTTTCATACTTGGATCATATGGTGTGCAAGCAGGTTTACAAGCAAAATATTTATATTTCTTTAGGATTTTTTCAACATAATGAGACTGATCCAAAGAAATTCCCTTTTCTAACCTAGTAATCTTGATTCCTAAGATTACATTCGCTTCTCCGAGGTCTTTCATATCAAAGTTGTTACTCAAAAATGATTTCACAGCATGAATGTTTGAACCAAATATGAGTAAGTCATCTACATACAGACATATGATAGTGCAAATGCCATTTTCATATTTTTAATAAATACATTTGTCACTTTCATTCACTTTAACCTCATTCGACAAAATTAAGTTATCAAATTTTTCATGGAATTGCTTAGGAGCTTTTTTAAGACCATACAAATATTTATCTAACTTACAGACCTTGTTTTTTTGTCCATGAATTACAAAACCTTCATGTTGTTCCATATAGATTTCTTCTTCCATATCACTATTTAAAAAGGTTGTTTTAACATCCATTTAGTGTATCACCAAATTATGAATTGTTGTTAGAGAAATGAGTACCCTAATAGATGTTATTCTAGTAACTGAAGAAAAAGTGTCGAAGAAATCTATATTTTCTATTTGCCTAAAACCTTTGGCTACAAGGTGTGCCTTGTATTTATCAATAGTTCCATCGGGTTTTAGTTTCTTTTTCAAAATTCATTTACAACCTATTGGTTTGCAACCAAGAGGCAAGTCTACTATATGTCAGGTTTTGTTAGATTCTAGAGAATCCATTTCATCATTTATAGCTTCTTGCCAAAGATCTGTATCCAATGATGACAAGGCTTCTTTGAGATTTGCAGGATCCTCTTCTAAATTATAGGCCATATGTTCTGGTCCATAATCTTTAGCAACTGTGATTCTTTTACTTCTTCTAGTTTCCGATTCACCTTATTTGTTGCTTTCAGTGCTTCTTGTCACGAGAGTATGACTTGGTTCGCTACCCCCACTATTTCTCGATTTGAAAGGGAATTTATTTTCATAGAAGTCAACATTGTTGGAACCAAGTTGGTTCTAAGTACTTAGGATTTTGATGTTTTCAAAAACACTCCATGTAATCTTATTTTGAACCTTGAATTATTAAATCAAATGTCACCAGAAGTTGAAGATTGCAGAAGCAGAAAATGCATTCTGGAATTACCATATGATACACCAGGATGTCAAAACACTACCAGAGGATATCATTGCTGGCCCAGATCAGAAGGAAGCAAAGTCAGATGGAGACCTGGACCAGACCAGAAGGAAGCCTGCCATAGGGAGAGTTGTTCCAGACCAGAAGATGTCAAATGTCAGATTTATTCCAGAAGTTATTCTGACCAGAAGATGGCCTGGCAGTGAAATGATAAACAGTCCAGACTTGTTCTAGACTTAATCAGAGGATTAATTAATGGGTCCAGAACAAAGGAATTAATCCATATTTGACCCAGACCAGAAGATAACATGGTTTAGGGTATGAAACTAAGTCCAGACCAGAAGAAATGATCTCCAGAATTGATCCAGAACAGATCCAAAACAGAAGGTAAAATGTCAAGACTGAAATATTATTTGTCCAGATTTAATTTCAATTTAATCCAGACCAAGTCCAGAATTGGTCCATATTAGAGGGAAGATTTTCATATCAATGGTTCATATTTAAGTATTTGGCCCAGTGTTGGCCGAGATCAGAAGATCAGACCATGGCTCAGTGTTGGCCGAAATCAGAAGGTCAGAATGAGTGACCAGCAGTGGCCGAGATCAGAGGATCACAGCACATCAGTTTGCTGGACCAGGATGGCCGAGATCAGAAGATCAGAAGGTTAGGAAGTATGGTCCAGGGATGGCCGAAATCAGAGGATCACAGCATATCAATTAGTATGGTCCAGATGTGGACTAGCGCAGGAAGATCAAATGGTCCAGATTTAATCATGAGGATTAACGGTGGAGATTTTAATTTATTTTGATCAAAGTATTAAAAAGATTTGTTACAAAAATAAAGTGAAGTATTGTGGAACACAGGAGCTGTGGCGGGAAGGAACTAAAAGACTTGATTGGCCAGTTATTTTGAAAGAAAATCTGAAGCTTAATAAAAGATATGTTTTTTATTTATATGAAGCCCAATTGGTCAAGTTATTTTTGCAAGAGAATCTAGCAAGATTCAGCTCGAAATTAAGCTATGGAAGAGGCCCTAATCTGCATCTATAAAAGGAGGCTCAAAGCAGAATACTCAGCATCGAAAATCACAAAAGAGTCATACACTTCCAAAGCAAACACTCAAGTTTTCAGAGAGGTCAATTGTGAGTTCCAGCTTTCAAGAAGCAAGTACTCGTGTTATTTTCTTTCCACTATGTCAAATCTAAGTTGTTGAAATAGAGTCTACAATCTGAGGGAGTCAGTAGGGGTAGCAGATTACTTGGCAATTAGATTCATAGTGTTGTAATTCCTTCTACAATCTGGGATTGTCATATTGGTAGGAGAAGACAGGAGCTGTATTCCTCAAGAGTCTAGGATTGTTAGACTGTTTGAGAAGACTGAGTTGGAGGGTCAGTCGCACGGTTGTAATTCAAGGTTTGAATTAGTGAAATCCTTCAAGGTGAAGGGACTGGACGTAGCCTCGTTAACGGTGAGCCAGTATAAAAATTATGAGTTTTATTTTTACTTTATATCCGCTGCTAACTCTGTTTTTAATCATACATCAAGTTTTGTTTTAAAAGTGTAAAAACAGGAAAAGTATTCAAGTTAAGTCAAACACAACTCAACCCCCCTTCTCGTGTTTGCACCTTCAAACATCATTTGACTCTATGATCACTTTCGCATTTAGGTCATAAAACCTATACGCTTTACTGTTTACTGCATACCCAATGAATACACATTCATATGCTCTACTGGCAAGTTTAATTCGTTTGGGATCGGGGATTCTAACATAAGTCAGACAACCCCATGTTTGAAGATAAGACAAATTTGGTTTTCTTTTCTTTATTATTTCATAAGGAGATGTTTTACTTTTAGATTTTGGAACTTTGTTCAAAACATAGCAAACAGTCAAAATAATTTCCCCCCACCAATGAGATGCAACACCAGAGTTAAGCATAATAGCAACAACTAGTTCAGTCAGAGTCTTATTCTTTCTTTCAGCTTTACCATTCATTTCAGGTGAATAAGGTGTTGTGGTTTCATGTATAATTCCTTGAGTTTTAAAAGACTCATTAAAAAAAACTAGAATCATACTATATTCCTCTATACTACAAAATCTCTTAATCTTTCTACTAAACTGATTTTCAAATTCAATTACAAAGATTCTAAACATGTCAAGCGCTTCACTTTTATTTTTCATTAGATATACAAAAGTATGGTCTGAACGATCGTCAATAAAAGTGATAAAATAACAATTTTCATTTCTTATTAACATTTCATCAAGTTCACATATATCAGAGTATAATAAATCTAAAGACTCAGATTCACTAACTACAGATTTATGTGAACTATTTGTCATTTTAACTTGACTACAAAAATCACATTTTTTTTAAAATCATTTAAAGATAACATTGGTATTAAACCTGAGTTACTTAAGTTTGAAATAACATGTGTTCACATGATAAAGTCTAGCATGTCAAATATTAAAATCACACAGCATATAAACAGAAGAAGACATTATTAATTTCAACCTTTAAATTGAAATATGCCTTGGATATAAGTAAACTCTGCCTAATTCAGAAAAATAATAAACAATATTTTTTTCTAGAGACAGGTTATCATACTCTTTAGAGAAAATTCTTTTGTTTTAAGAATTTTTTGAAATCCTTCCAAACAGATGCAGTTTATCGATAATAACAATCAATTTGAAATTCATCTAAAGTTATACCTTAAGATGATCTCCTTAGCTATCTTCTGAATTTCAACACGTATTTGTCATTGATAATATGATACTTGAGGTAGCGGCTACAACACACTTTTCAGCTCAAAGTTCCTCGGTATCATATTTCTTCTTGATAGCATTTCAGGCTACAAACACTTTTTAGCTCTAACTTCCCCTTCTTTATAGCATCTCACAGTTGTCTAGCACTATTGCTGGAACTGTAGTATTCATACAGATCACCAGCAAGTCTATTAAGAATATAATTCTTATATAGGTAATCATTACCCTCCCATGGATTAATTCTCCAACTTTGTTATCCTTTTCTATTTGCCTAAAAGAAACAGATCTAGTAATATCTTAGAATTACACCATCAATATGGTTGTTAAAGCCACTCTCAATATGACAGTTAAAGTCACTCTTAATGAGGCGATTAAAGCCTCACAATATGGTACTATGACCATTCATAAATCAAAATGACTACACTTAAAGGACTGCGACATGTGGCATAAAAACCACTCTAAAAGGATAGTGATATTATGACCACTCAAAAATCGACAGGACTACGGTATAAAACTGCTCTAAAAGGATAGTGGTATTAGGACCACTCAAAAACTGGACGGAACTACGACATAACAACCGTTCTAAGATATCAAAGGGACTACGGTATAACAACAGTTCTAAAATATCGAAGGGACAAAAAGAAAAGGGAGAAGTGGCTCAATAACAATCGAGCAAAATATAAGAGAGAGAGAGAGAGAGAGAGAAAAGAAAAAGTTGGGAAATGCATCCAACTTTAGTGTACTTTTCACAATAAATTGACACTCTTTATATAGTGATTGAAGCAAACCCACATATATTTTCTAACCAATGTGGGACTTCAACAAAAAATTTAGAATATTTATATAGTGATTAAAACTATTCAAAATGAGAGTTTTCTAATGTGGGACTTCAACATTTTTTAAATTAACACATTATGTTCCAACAAGTATAAATTTAATTTCACTCAAATAAAAAATGAAGAATATACAAACAAATTTACAATATCTAAGTTAATAGCACAAAACGGCAACATGCTTGCAAATATAAGAAAATTTAAGTGCTTGTAACACTCGTGACTCTGAATTTGTAACGTTGACGACGCAAAAATCATTTATTAAAATTTATAATCAATCAAGACTAGTTGTCAATGTTAACAAAATGAACATCGCAACAAGACGGTAAAACCAAAAAGCGTCAAACCAAGACAACGAACAAAAAATGTCGCACTCAGACAACAAAATCACATAAAAAATACAGATGAAAAACTAATTTTGTGTGGAAACTACTTATTTAAATAAATTGGACAAAGAAAACGACTTGAAGGTGGTGATTCTAGACAAAAAATATATCTAAATCACCACTATATAATGGAGGAAGAATAAAAGAAACCTAAATAACGATTATATGCGGTTGAGAAATGTATTCCCAGAAAATAATAATAGGAACTTATTCTCATGTATTTTCTAAGAAAACTGTTTGGTTTGTATTCTTGAGAAATAGGAAACTTATTCTCATGTATTTTCTAAAAAAAACTAAAAAACTGTTTGGTTTGTATTCTTGAGAATTTTTAAAGAATTGGCATGGATAGATAAGTTACATCAATTTTTATTCCCACGTTGGTAGGAATTTTTCATACGAATAAAAATATTAGAATATGGGAAGTTATGAGATTAACGAGTGTGCACTTTGAGTGTAAAATTATTTTAAATATATAATCAATCACAATCATCTTTGGTACAATTTTTGTCTTAATCGATTACAAAAATACGATGATAAATGAAAATCAATTATTTTGGTTGAATGTCAATGTAAAATTATTTTATACCGACGATGTATTCTCTATTTTCTCGAAAAGTTATTTCATTCATTTGAACCTTTAAATCGAGAAATAATTTTTTCCAAACTCTATAACAACACATGGGTATATTAATTTATAGGGATAACAAAGTAAGCTAACATGCCACGTGCCCACATGATCAACCCGCTAAAAAGAGGGAGCGAGGTGGGCCAACTTAGATACTCGAGTCGAAAATACTACTCCTCTCCATCATTTGGTGGTTTGGACGGGTTGACCCTCCAAAAAAAACTTTTTTTATTTGAACATTTTATAAAAATAATAAATGCAATCATAACCAATCAACAAAGTTAAATGTCAAAACAAAGTCACCACTAGCATAAAAAAGTCTCAAAATAAATTCATCAATATTGGGTGTGTTTGTTTGAGCTTAAATAAAAATGATTTTTGTTTTAAATAATTTAGAGGTTATTTTTTAGAGATTTTTAAAAAATTGATTTTTTAACTCTCATTTATTTACTATTATAAAAATGATTTTTTTTAAAATAATTTTTAACTTGTTTGTATACAATTTTATAAAAGTGATTTTTTAAACTACAAAATTATCATAAATAATATAATAAAATTATTCAAATAAAATGCATAGAAAACAACAACAAAATGATGTGGAGAAATCGAATAGGAGAAGTAAACTTACTTAGATGAAAACCTAGATCAAAGTCGAATGGAATAAGGAGAAAAAATGAAGACGAGTAGACAACGCATAGAAGAAGGAGAAGAACAACGACGGCGGAAGTTGAACGAGTGAAGGAGGAAACGCAGGTAACGGTAATTTCGAATTTTTTAGAAAGAGTAAGGTAATTAGATCATTTTCTCTCATCAGTGAGTTAAGTTTCGTGTTTTTCAATTTTTTGTCATTTTTCTCTCTCATCTATCGCATGAGCTAAATGTAAGAAGCTACTATTTTTATCTTTTCATTTTTAGTAAAAATATAATTTTTTTAACAAAATAATTTTAAAAAAATCTAAAACAAACGCAATTTAAACAATAAAAGATGATTTTTGGTTTGAAAAAATCTGAAACAAACGACCAATTAACCAATCCCAAAAAATTATTACAGTTTACTTTCTGTTATAGTATATTTTCTTAACATAGGATTATATATTCTCACCTTTACAATGTATTAACACACCAACTAAGGTTATATGATTCAGTTTTTTTATCATTGTACATAAAACTAATTCTTATTAGCTTTTAATTTGGGTTGTGGTCTTTAATTGGATTGAGTAAATCAATGAGCCACTTTTAGTTTTTGAGTTTGGCCGAGTTAGTAAAAACAAAAGTGTTGACACCTAATTTTGTTCGCTTTTTTTAAAAATTTTATATAAAAATAATATATATATATATATATATATAATGTGAAAAATATAATAAATAAAAATAAATAATTAGACTATAAACTTTAGAAGTGTTTCTGGTTCTTGTTTGGCTCTGATTCCTGTTCAGGCGTTCACTCTTTTCTAAAATAAAATAAAAAGTAAAAGAAACCAAAAAGAAATGGATTAATGGTAATAAAAATAAGTATAATTGTGATCATTTAAATTAAAAGAAACTGAAAAGAAATTAATGAATAATAATAAAAATTAGCATAATGGTGACCATTTGAATGAAAAGAAACCGCAAACAAATTGATGAATAGTAATTGGTAATCAATCCACAATCATTTCCTTGTCTTTTGTAACCTACACCCAGAAAGTCTATAAATAGTCGACACCATGAGTAGAAAAAGGGGAAAGGGATTGGAAAAAAAAAACAGAGAGAATAAGAGGCAAAAATAGGGAGGAATAGACAATTGAAACTTTGATAAAGTCAGTCCAGCAAAACAAATTGAGCATAATTGATGCTTATAAACTAATCACCAAGTAAAACAAATTTCTGAAGGTGCAAACACGAGAAGGGGGGTTGAATTGTGTTTGACTTAACTTGAAACTTTTCCTGTTTTAATACTTTCAAAACAAAACTTGATGTATAATTAAAACAGAGTTAGCAGCGGATAAAAATAAAAATAAAAACTCACAGATTTTATACTGGTTCACCGTTAACGAGGCTACGTCCAGTCCCTTCGCCTTGAAGGATTTCACTAATTCAAACTTGAATTACAACCTTGCTACTGACCCTCCAAGTCAGTCTTCTCAATAGTCTAACAATCTTAGACTTCTTGAGGAAAAACACCTCCTGTTCTTCAGCCAATCTGATACCCCAAATTGTAGAAGAAATCACAACACTATGAATCTAATTGCCAAGTAACCTGCTACCTCTACTGACTCCCACAGCTTGTAGACTCTACTTCAACAACTTAGATTTGACACAGTGGAACGAAAAACAACAAGAGTACTTGCTTTAAAAACTGAGACTCAACAATTGACTTATATGAAAATTTGAGAGTGTTTGCTTTTGAAGTGTATGACCCTTTTGTGATTTTCGATACTAAGTAATCTGCCTTGTGCCTCCTTTTATAGATGCTGATTTGGGCCTCTTCCAATCCTTAAATTTGAGCTAAATATAGCTGGATTCTCTGTAAAAATATCTTGACCAATTGGGCTTTATTTAAATAAAAATCATATCTTTTTAAGCCTTAGATTTGTTTCATATCTTAACTGGCCAATCAAATCTGTACATTGCTTCCCGCCACAGCTCCTGACTTCCATGCTACTCCAATTTAATTTATAACAAATCTTTTATAATATTTTGATAAAAATATCATGAGATCTTCACCATTAATTCCCATGATCAAATCTGCACCATTGGATCTTCATGCGATAGTCCACAGCTGGACCAACTTGATTGCTATGCTATTGTCCTCTGAATTCGGCCATTCCTGGAACACACTTCATAGCCCTCTGATCTTCTGATTTCAGCCTTCCTGGATGTGCGCCTGATATGCTATGAACTTCTGGATTCGGCCATTTCTGGACTGCACAGCCTGTCCCTCTGATTTCGGCCACTTCTGGGCCATGGTCTGATTTTCTGATCTTGACCATCACTGGACTCAAAAAATTATTTCTGAACCATTGATCTGGATATTTTTACTCTGATCTGGACAGATTCTGGAATTTGGTCTGGAACAAACTGAAATAAACTTGATCAAAAAATATTTCAGTCTGGACATTTTACCTTTAATTTTGGACCAGGTCTGGGTTGATTCTGGAACTCATTTCTTTTGTTCTGGACTTAGTTCCATGCCCTAAATCATGCTATCTTATGGTCTGGGCCAAATCTGGATTGATCTTCATGTTCTGGACTCATAAACATACCTTCTGGTCAAGTCTGGGACAAAGTCTGGGCTGTGTAATTTTTACTGTCAGGCCATCTTCTGGTCAGAATAACTTCTGGAATAAAATTGATATTTGATTCCTGTTTGTCTTGATCAACTCTCCTTCTGGCAGGCTTTCCAATGATATGATCCATGTTTCATTCTGAATTTTATTCCTTCTGATATAGGCCTGCAAAGTTATCTTCTGGTTCAGTTTAGTCATCCTGAAACATCTTCTGGAAATTCCAGAATTCATTTTCCTTTGATCTTCTGCTTCTGATTTCTTCAGTTTCTGATGACATTTAATTTAATAATTCAAGGTATAAAATAAGTTTACATTGAGTGCTTTTGTAAACATCAAAATCCTAAGTCTTAGAACCAACTTGGTTCCAACAATTTCATCCCATTGTAACATAACACAAAACTCATTGTCGCCGCCGTCGGATGAAATTCATCCTTGCTTATCGCGCCGCATTACTCACCCCCTAGCCGTCAGTGGCCTTTGTGTGGTAACAGATCCGACAACGCACGAGCAAAATTATTTGTTTCGTCGTCGCGTTCATCTGTTTCGTTCACATATCGTCACATTACTATTATTTTCTCTAACAAGAACTAATTTTTCTTAACTCTAAAACCAAATAAAAAAATAGACATCTCACCTCTTTTTTCGTTATTATTATTATTATTACCTTTTTTTTAACATATATAATAATAATTATAATAAAACAATAGTTAAAATAGAGTAATAATAAAATCGGATAACGCATAAATATTTTTTACTCAAGAACTACGTGTGTTTTGATTTTCCAATTGCATTTGAGAATACGTAAGAGCAAGATTTTCTCCTTGTCAAACCAAATTATAAAAAAAATATTTTTCTTTCTTTTATTAATGTAAATAATTTATTTTTTTTTATCATTCTTTTAGGGGTAAAATAAATAATTAAATAAATAAATAATTTGTATACAATTAATTATAGAGTAACCGTTTTAACGGACAATGTATGGTGATATTACTTTCTCTCTAATCCGTTTTTTTGGTTCAAAAACTTTATTTTAAGTTTTATCTAATTTTTCCTTTTTAAAAAAAAAAATTGGTACCAACTCATTTTTCGCGGACAAACCAAACGCGACAAAAAGTCATAATTTTTTTTAAAAAATAGCAATTTTTTTAATTTGATCTGACGGATCAACTTGCTTTATGTTCGTCTATTTTTTTCAACAAACTAAACAAGGGCTATGTTTGTTCACTCGTGTGATGTACTAGTGTGTTGTCATCTTTGCTTCTTCATTTTCTCTCATGATTCTAACATTATTTTCCATCCCATCTTTTTTAACAATCTTGATCCCCCCATCAATTATGAAGATTGAGTTGTCTCAAAGAGAACAAGAGTTGTGTTGTACTTATTAGAAATTAGTTTTAAAAAATCAAATAAAAAATAAGTAAAAAGGAAGAACGGTGACAGTATTTATATTATACATTTTATTTTAAATCTATATATTTTTATAATTTATTTTATGGACACACAATTCAATTTCGTCCTTCTGTACCAAATGTATGATTATGACAACTAAAGACGACGTGAACAAACATTCTTTATTGAAAATAATAATAATATCGCTAATTCTTGGTGCACAATAGAGGTGATAATAAATTGGGTTAAGTTAGACTTTGTTATGTTTTAGTTTGGTATGTTAAAAAATTTAAAATTTAAAATTTGGTTTGTGATTTGTCGTGGACTTATTTTTTAGATTTGAGTTTGTTGTTAATAGAAGTCTCGTATGACATGTTAACCTACCTAAAAGCCTATTTTATTTTAACATTTTTAAATAAATAATCAAATATATCTTTAAATAAATTAACAAATAATATGTCAATAAAATTAAGTTTATTTTGATATTTAATATGACATTTTGAAGAATATAACTTTATACATATCTTACTTCAATATTATTTTATAATAATACATTTAAATATATAAAAAACTAAAAAAAAATAATATACATAAATAACTAAAAATTTAATATCTAATAAAATTATCAAAATTAATATAATAATTATAATAGTAAAATATAATTTATATTTATTTAAATAAATCAACTTAGAAGATTTATTACGTGTCATACAATCCAATTTTTTTAACTAAATAGACTTTTGTTAAAAATTTAGTCTTATCTGTTTTAAAAAAAAATAATAATTTGACTTAAACTTGACCTAGGTTAGACTTGTATATCCCTATAGATCGGTCCGACTTTTTGCCACCCTAGGTCCGAAAACGAACATAATTTGGCGAATCGATAACTACATGCAAATATTCCGTACAAACAAAAACTACAAGCAAACAACTATGTCATAAATCTATAGCTATCTATCTATTTGTCTCTACATAACGACGATAAGCACAATGAATGCACAAACGGATACGATTGTCCTACTACTTTTACTTTGGTCAATGATAAAAGGATCAATTGATTGAATTTGAAATTATAATCCAATTTTACAACCACAACGGAATATTTGGAGCTAGATAAATTCTCTTCTTCTGTTTTTTCTTTTTTTTAAGAAATTCAATAAATTCTTTATTTTTTTTATCTTAGAAAATATAATAAATTTTAGGCTAAATAGCACTCGTGGTCCTTAACTTAATTTCAGTTAACGTTTTAATCCTTTATCTTTTTTTTTTTTTCGATTTGATCATTTATTTTAATTTTAAGTAACAATTTGATCCTTTATGTTTTAAAATGTCAACAATATTATTCTTTTTTTTTACAAAAATTCAAAAAAATCATCAAAATCTTCAACCAAAACCCATAAAATTAATTATATTTTTTAATATAATACAAATTTCATCAAATTCGTAACTCAAATCTTCAAATAAACCATATAAAAATTTCATTATTTATTTGATATTGTTAGAAATAGAAATATGAGTTTATTTGAAGATTTGAGTTTTAATTTGATGAAATTTGTATTATATTGAAGAATACAAATAATTTTATGGGTTTTGGTTGAAAATTTTGATGAATTTTTTGAATTTTTGTAAAAAAAAAAGGATAACATTGTTGATATTTTAAAACATAAAGGAACAAATTGTTACTTAAAATTAAAATAAATGACCAAATCGAGAAAAAAAAAGATAAATGACTAAAACGTTAACTGAAATTAAGTTAAGGGACCACATATGCTATTTAGCCTAAATTTTATGATAATTAACTTGTACAAATGCGACTCGGACAAAACATTCAAACTAATAATATCGTCATTTCAATTAAACTAGAACTTAAACATAATAAATTTTCCATTTCTTATGAAATCTAACAATCAAAACCAACCTCAATGGAGAAAAAAATTGTAAATGGGATACTTTAATTTTTAACACTTATATAATAGAATAAAAATTACAATACTAGTCAAGTAAAAACTTTTTACTATATAAAATATAAAATAATGGATACATCCAAATGTTTTCAATAGTACTAGAGAACAACTTATTATCAAACAATAATAATTCAATGGTAAAAATAAAATAATAACAACATATTACAGAAAAAGTGGGTATAAGAAATTGACTCAAAAAGAATGGATAACTACTAATAAAGTATTTAAAATATTGTTCAACTGGTTTGATTTAGTGTTAAAAAGACATATATTAAATCTGATAGATTGTGGATTTGATCTCCACTAGTATCATTATAGGAAGGCAAATACAAATTCTTTTATAAATATTCGATACGTTGTAAAAAATTTTGTGCATTGCATTATGGCATCACATGCTTACCCTAAATTTTTCTCATCATTAACTAATTTGCTTATGAAATTTATATATTTTATGGATTAATTTGTCATAAATTAATCTATACACAGTCATAATTACTAACAAATTTGTATTTGAGATGATCAAAATTTCATACGTAAATTTGTCTTCGGTGAAATAACATTGATGTGAGATCAATGAAGAGAATTCACATACTTAATTAACACATCATATCATAATTTCTGTCAAGATGTAATTACGTTATAGATGAATTACTTTGACTGATATTTTCAATTTTAAATATATAATTGTCAATTTGTAATTTCAAAAATTAATTAAACTCAAATTTACGTCTTTTAATAATAAAAAATTGAAGAAGGAGGAAATTTTTATCAAGCAAAGTGATATTAATTAACAGCCACTATAACTCATCGTTACAAGGTTAAATTCTAATTATTGAACTAACATATTAAGTATTCACTCCTAGGATTAAAATGATATTTAGAATTTAGAAAAACAATTTGCCTATTCACCTATCACTATTTACTTGTAGTCATAGGATTAGTGTAACATGAGCCGAGCAAGTGAGATTGAAATTGTCTACCTTTAAATCACATACCTCGGGTAAACTTTGTTTATATCTCTAGCTTAATCAATTATTCTCTCATATCAAATAATTTTCATTCATTTATTTGCAAATTATTCTATTTAAATAATAAGTTTGAACAATTTTTAAAATAAAAGAATTTTATGAGGTATTTTGTTAAAACTAAACTTAGAAAATTTCAAATACCATCTAAAAATTAAAAGTCTCAAATTCACTCTTTACTTTATAATAATATATAAATCATAAAATGGTCTTTAAAATATTTTAAATTTATAATTTTAACCTTATATGTTTCAAAATTTGCATATAATCCCTATAAATTTTACAAATTGGCCCTTATTTTTCTTTCTTTCAAATTTTGCAAATAGATCCCTATAAATTTTCAAGATACTCACTCAATTCTTTCAAAATTTTATTTTCGGTACCAATATTATTTTCAATTTTACATCAAAACTTTTAAAATTTATAAAATATGACTCAATTTTAAATTCCAAAACAAAATATACTATCAATTTAAGAAAACAAAACACTAATAAGAATACATTATTGTCCTTGTTAGTTTTAACATTAAATCATTAAGAGAGGATACTCCAGTAATTGAATTATTAATGCAAAACTTACATAAGTGTCTTTACTGAGGACAATTCAATAATTGAATCATTAATGTAAGACCGACATAATTGTCTTTACTTAAATAATAATTGCCTTCCATTTAAAAATAAAACATGTCAAATGAGGTGGCAGCACTGCAAAAACAAAACAACCGCCAAAAAAGAAAAAACAGACAATTCCATCCAACCTCCACAACTTCACCGACAATTATTTTATTTATTTCTTTTTTTTTTGTAAAAAAACAACAACAATAACTTAACACTTCTCAATATTAAAATAGCAATGTCTTAACAATGACTTAACACTTCTCAATATTAAAACAACAATGACTTAACACTTCGTAATGAAAATAATAAAACTCTAATTTTATTAAATAATTTTCTCTTTCGTACAATAAGTGAAATATTAATTTATTAAAAAATTATTTTAAAATAAATGACGATTTTAATTAATGAAAATAGAAAAAATAATAATAAAGAATGAAAAAGTAGTTTATAAAAAATACGAGACATATGTTTGTTATTGATATATAAAAATCACGAGATAAATATTTGTCATCAATATTTAAAAAATATGAGATAAATATCTATCATTGACACATAAAAAATGTAGGAGAAATATTTGTAACTAATAAATATAAAAAAAAAAGTACATATTATCGCGGCTTAAATTTTCTAGTATTTCCGAATTTAAACGAAATAAATATTTGTCATTAATACTTAAAAAATATGAGATAAATATCTGTCATTGACACATAAAAAATGCAGGAGAAATATTTGTAACTAATAAATATAAAAAAAAACAAAGTACATATTGTCGCGGCCTAAATTTTATAGTATTTCCGAATTTAATATAATTGCTGCCAAAATTTATTTTAAAATAAGAAAAATATTGAGAAACCCTAAAAAATAGAAAAATAAAAAAAAAAGTACTTGAAACCAAATTTTGAGTTTGAGAGTCGATTATGCGTAGAGAAAGGAATGTATTAGCACCATACGACATCCGTTATAATAAGTTTATCTATAATTAATTGTGCAAAATTAATATTAACTTAAATATATTTATTTCTCCTTATTATTAACTATGAATATAAATTGTTTTTTATAAATGTGATTTTTGAAATAAAAGTGTGTTTAAAAAAAGAGAGGAAAAAAAAAGAAATTTTTATTATCGTATTTGACAAGAGTGTGATCTTGCTCCTACATATATTTCGGTGCGATGGAAAAATCAAAAATACGTAGTTTTTGGTATAAAATGTTTGTGTCTTAGTTGCTTTTAAAGAGAGTATGTTTTGTTTGTTGATATAAAAAAATTAATAAATAAATAATTTTGAAGAAAATAAAAAAAACGGGTTTGTTCAATTTTTGAACAATCTTTTTTGAAAAAAGTTTTAAGGCCATCAAATCGTGCAATTTATGTCTAAAAAAAATTCAACGATTAAAAGATATCTCATTTAAAAATATTTTTGTTTTTTTGTTATTAGTATGAGTTTTAAAACCACTAAGTTGTATAACATGTATCTTAACAACTCAAAGATAAAAAAAAATGTCACATCTAATTAATTAAATTTAATAGTCAATTTTTAGTTAATTTATTTACACATAAAAAAAAAATAAGTTTTAGAACTATCAAGTTTTACAACTTACGTCTTAACAACTCAAAAGTTAAAAAAATGTCACATCTAATTATTTTTTTTATAAAATTTGATATTTAACTGGGGAATAAATTAAACTCAAAATTTAAAAAGATTATGACTTTAAATGGGACTCCCAAATGAACAAATCTGTTTATTTGTTGGACTCAACTTAATTTTAATTTAAAATAACAATTAAAAAATTATTAAAAATCAATAAAATAAACCTAAAAAACAATTCTCAATAAAACATGGGGAGGTCCTTTACAGAAGAGCACATGCGCCTTTACAGCGGGAGACAAACTTCATCAAGGTATATGATTTAACTCTTTTTTATTAATTTTTCTATCTTAATTTATAGGCTAAACAGTCTGGCAAAAAAAGTGCAAATATTATGTTTTTTTGTTTTTTTTATTAAATATAATGTATTGAAAACCTTATAAATATAAGCTCAAAATTTGGATAATTTTTTTTACTTAATAATAATAAATGTAAAATACTTATTTTTTGAATTATTTTTAATTTGTTGGATAAAATTGAGGTACTACACATATATTTGTCAGTAATAATTTTACAAAACACTAGACAAATATTTGATTTTCAAATACAAAAACACGAGATAAATATTTGTCATTAATAAATATTAAAAATATAATAAATAAATATTTATAATTGATGCATATAGTGATAAATATAAAAAATCACGGAACAAATATTTATCATTGATACATAAAAAACACAACATAAATATTTATCGTTTATAAATATTAAAAGAAAATACGGGACAAATCTTTATCATGAATAAATATTAAAAAATACGATATAAATATATCTCACTAATACATATAAAAATCACAAGTAAATACTATTTGTAATAATATTTTTATAAAACTAAATGAATATATTTTCTTAAATTTCAAATATTATATTTACTATGAATAATAATATTAAAAATGAGATATAGACGTGTAGCTCATGCAAATGCACATATACTTTACTAGTTTATAAACGAAAAAAAATAGAATTGAAGTACTTGAATTACTTACAATTAGAGAATCCATTTCCCACAATCTTTACAAGATAAAGAAATCACCCTACCTTTCCTTCTATTATTGACTTTTTCATACATTTTCTCTTCACATTTTCCAGTCATTATTTCCTCTTTTTGCATAAAGTTACAAAAAAGTAAAAAATCCAAAAGATAAAGTTAAAGGAGGATCCAAATTCAATCCAGACAATGCAAGAAGGACAGAGTCACAAGTGAAGGTGTCTGTCTTTTCATCGAGACGAGATTTATTCAACTCCACCATACCATATACATCATGTTTTGTAACATGATATCTATACCGCACTAACCGCCAATTCACAACAACTCAAATAAGAAAGGAAAAAAAAAAAAAACTTAAAACTTCAAAAACAAACAATGCAGCACACGCTTTTCCAGATTAATAACCGTTTTTATCAACACTTTTCATCCAACCTAGATAGAAGAACGAACCAACATACTCACATCTCATCACCATGCCCACAGATTCCCCTGTAAGTATTTTTTCTTCATTTCATTATTACTTTATATTTATAGTTGGTATATGTATGAATCGATTTCAAAAATTAATTAATATAATAGCATATGCTAATTGTATGTTTATTGAATAGGGTGGTTCAAGTACAACAATAGGAGAATGTATTTATGCGGCGTTGATGCCACTCGTAGCTGTCGTTAAGGTTCTGGTTTTTGCTGTCGCAGGTTGTTTCAATTCTCATCCTCCACTCTCCATTTTTCACAATCGCAAATCTGCTTATACATCTAAGGACTTTGCGCGCCTTGCTCAAGAAACTAGATGTAATGTCACTCATTCCTTTTACTTTTGATTTCAATTTTGTTGCTGAATTGAATCAAAATAATGCAGTTTCCTTTTTTACTTTTTCAATTTTCAATCATTAGTCCAATTTAAAATTTTACTATATGTTATTTTTTTATTATTATACATTTTGACTAAAGTTGACATTTTAACATTGCACATTTTATGATGGGGTGGATGAAACTTTAGAGTCCAAGCATCGTAAGGGATTTAGATTGCCTGCACCAACAATATCAAATATTTACCTCTATAAGTGTTCAAAGAGTCTAAGTTGCTCTTCTTCATTCATTCACGGGAAAATGGTGGTTTTGAGTTATTTTTTGACCTAGAATCATTCACGAGCTTATTTTTCCTCGTTTTCATCTAAATAAGTGGTTTTCATATAAAATAATACTAATGATTGTAGTAGATTCTCTTTCACGAGAGAAAGAGCTATATAATTAAGTAAATAACAATAATACATCTAACAGAGACTTTGCTTAATCTAATGGAGTATTCTTTATATATTTATTATTACTGTTTAAAACTTTATGCAAGTGGGATTTCAAGCCAGCTTGATGTGGTCCTAATATGATCTAGTATTAAATTTTTTCTAACTACTCAACTTTCTTGTAAAGCTATCTGATACTTACCTTTGTCCCTCTTAGATTATTTTCTCTCTCCAATTAGATGGGTAAAGTAATTTTATCAAAAAAAAAAAAAACAAATGGGTAAAGTAAACTTCTCAATTTCAAGTAAAAGTTTACCTTACTTCTTAAAGTTTCAATCACTTATAATTATGCTCTATCTATTATAATACACACTTTTAAACTGTGTAATTATCCATTTGCTGGTTTGAACTTTGAAGAACAATAATAGGTTCAAATAATTGGCTTTTGTGCTGTTAATAATGCAGTTACCGTTAATGAAGTGGAGGCATTGCATGAGCTGTTTAAAAAGATAAGTAGCTCCGTGATTGATGATGGCTTGATTCACAAGGTTAGATCAATCTGTCAAGTTGTTTGGGTATCTTACAATATCACTAGTCACATAAGTGACATAGTAAGATAGTCATTTTTCATACAAAATCATTAGGAAGATAGCATAGATAATCATTTGGTAAACATTTACATTGAGGATTTCACTTTAGTTGGTGATCACGATGCTTGTACTTTTTTTCTTTTGTAGGTAGAGCTTCAATTAGCACTATTTCAAACCCCAAATGGAGAAAATCTTTTTCTGGATAGAGTAAGCAGTTCCTATATTTTTTTAGCCATGACATGTTTCTTCATGTTAATTACTATATCAGAGATGAAGTTAAATTATAATGGAATTACTTTATATTAAAATGACTTTATGGGGAAAACCAATTTTCTGCATTTTAGCTGTAATCTTTGCATAATAGTCTATGGTTCATTGATTTGAGATGATATGAACTTTGGCTAATTGGTGGAAACAAAATAGATCCTCTGCAATGGGCTTTATGGTGCAGTCAGCTGTAGAGATCTAAGTCCCATGATAGCAAACCATGGCTTAAATTGAAATCACATATTCTATCTCCTTTTCTTTTCCATCAATAGAAACAAAACACCTTAGTAAAAAATAACAATTAAATTACAGAGAATGTTACTTTTAAAGAGACAGACACAATTTTTTAAGGTGTTGTTTTTGAAGAGTCCGATAAAACCATCATGATTCTTCCAATGATGCCATGAATGTACTACTAATGTTGTGTTAAACTCCATGCTTGTTCTCTAGGTTTTTGATCTTTTTGATGAGAAGAGAAATGGTGTTATCGAGTTTGACGAATTTGTCCATGCACTCGGTGTTTTCCATCCTTATGCCCCTATGGATGAAAAAATAGATTGTATGTTCAAATTGAAAGCAATCTTTTAGTTTCATGCAAAGAAACTCAATTTTTGTTCATACCTAATAATCTTTGTCCCATAATGATAATTTTGCAGTTGCATTTAAGCTCTATGACCTGCGACAAACCGGGTTTATTGAGCCAGAAGAAGTGAGTTTAGTAATTCAATTAAGCCACATCATTAAGTATTATAAGTTTATTTATTATTTAGTGTTTGTTTAACTTGGTTTCAGGTCAAGCAAATGGTAATAGCTATTTTGATGGAATCTGAAATGAATCTTTCTGATGATCTTCTTGAAGCTATTGTTGACAAGGTCAGTTTCTAGTGAAACATGAAAATGTATCATCAATGGAAGATATTTATTGTAGGACCTTATCTTTGTCTGCAGACAATTGCAGATGCTGATCAGGACAACGACGGTAAAATCAGTAAAGAAGATTGGAAAGCTTTTGTGAATCGAAATCCGTCTCTCTTGAAGAACATGACACTTCCTTATTTGAAGTATGCGAAAATTCCTTTATGTGTGATCCCTCGTTGTTAGTTGGATCTAACTCTTTTAAAATGAAACAACTCAGCATAAAGTGTTACGTGAAATATCAATGGATGATATTATATGGACATGTATAATAAATCATGAATATATTAAAATGTCAACTGTTGATTTTTTTCTCTTGTCAAATGCTTCATACTTCTATTCTCCTAAAAGTCTTTAAAACTATTACTAATTGTGTCACTTTGTCATTTTGAAGGGATATCACAACTGCGTTTCCCAGCTTTATTTTCAAATCAGAGGCTGAACTTTGAGGGGAAAAATGTGTTACTTTGGTATCAAGATTATATGCTATCTGTTTGAGGCAAATAATTGGATGTCTCATTGCTGTAAATGGTAACAGAGGTAATTTGTCGACAAACGATAGCGGTCGGCGACACCGCATAATTCCTGCAACCATACCTTGAAGCCAACAAGTTTTAATGTTTTGTATGTTTGAAAAAACATTTTCTAAACTAACAGAATCATCATATTTGTAGCATGTAATTTTTACAGATCTGATTATATGTATATTCACATAACTAAGGGTATGCATTTGGTTCCATTGTACATAGAGAGGATTGCAGTTACATCTTCAAGTGAAACATCACGAGTTATTGAAAGTCCCAAGCTAGTAAGCTTGCCTTTGGGGTGACCAAGTGTATTAACTTAATTTGAAGTATATATAATTTTTTTTCTATTGTTGATTTCACTAAAACTAAAAAGTGGGATAATTATTCACTTCAAAGATAACTTTAAATTAAACGAATTTTTGTTTCATCAGATAAATTAATCATCATTTTTTCTTTCTTTTCATTTGCCATTAGATTATATCTCATTATACATTCTTCTCCAAAATATAGTGTCTGTTTGGATCTATGTCACGACTCAGTCCATGTTTTTTGCTTCTTAATGTTTTGTGACTGTGGTTTTAGAGACACGTCGAATCTTCTAAAAAGCAGGGCTTGGGTGTTTTACTTGTTTTCCAACACATTGAGTGGTTAATATCACATTGAATAAGAGTTAACTGCATAATTTTTTTTAAGAGAAATGACTTATACAGTTAGTTTTAAAAATTTTAGGTGAAAAATATGGTGTCAAAATCTTTTGATATTTCTTCTGTTGTTGTAGTGACGTTAATGTCAATTTCATCTCACATTATCAACTTAATATCATTATAATCCCTATAAATATAATGTAGTGGCAAACTTGATTAATATTTTGTAATTTCAAAGTCATTTTGGAATATTGATAATGTGAAAGATTAACTTGATACAAGTCTATAATTTCAGAGACCAAATTTGATATTTACTCATTTATTTTGTGATTTAACTTAAAGAAATTGATTTGTTAGTCTTCAATTTATATTTAAGTGGTTGAGTTAAGACACCCATAAAAGTGTAAAAATGACGTCCGAGTTCTAACATTGACTACTAACATAAGATACTAACAACCAATACTTTTTCTATTAAAAAAATCGATTTGGGATTTTGACTTAGCCAAATACTTCTTCTGCGTCTGTCGATTAATATTCTAGTAACTTTAATTTTATTTGTTACTAGATTTTTCCTATTTAGTTTTAGAATAATTGAATTTGTATTGTTTTTTATTTAATATTATTAAATTTGAAGGAATATTTTTGTGAATAAAAAATGTCTATAAAAAGAAAAAGTAAAAAGATAATTAAAGAAGAAAAGAAAAGTGGGCATATATGATATGAATGTTTAAGGTAGCATAGCATTTGAAGTTTGTGTGATTAGAGAAATAAGGAAGCAATGGCAGAGAAACCAAGCCGATCGCTGGTGTTATACGGTGACGGAATAGTTAGGTTGATGGATCCATCGTACAGTTATGAACATCTTCACTCTCTCGCTTCCCTTGCTTCATGCGGTTTCTTTACTCTCTCCAATTCTCCTCCATCAGGTTCTCTTCCCTTCTCTTCTTTTTTCTTAATCACTTATTTATTTATTCATTCATTCATTCATTGTTTTCTCAAATTCACTTGATTATATGTAGTTTTCAGAAACCGACGATGACAGAATTGTCAGAGAATTCGCCTTGCTTCTTGATTCATCCATAACTGATCCAACAAAACAAACCTTACCTCATAGGTATTTTCTCTTGCTTTTTTTTTTTTTTTTATGCTATTCATTTTTAATTAAAATCATAACCATTTTCTTCTCTGAATATAGGTTTATGGGAATGAAAGCTGCTATATTGACCAACCATTCAGGGTTAAAATCTTTTAGTACCAACCTTGGCTTCACTGTTGTTCAGTTGATGAAACCACATTCTTCTGAATCACAAGACAGTGATGTTGTAGCTGTTGAGCTTCTCAAGTTGCTTGGCTTTCAAGAAGGGAAGGTTCTTGAGAATAGCCAATTTGATCTTGTTTTACTTCACGTTGGAGCTGGTGAAAAG
The DNA here is from genome assembly GCA_037974295.1 of Cicer cuneatum. Taxonomy (NCBI): domain Eukaryota; kingdom Viridiplantae; phylum Streptophyta; class Magnoliopsida; order Fabales; family Fabaceae; genus Cicer; species Cicer cuneatum. The sequence continues at coordinate 75,893,183 of JBBPBO010000001.1, read as the reverse complement.
GTCAATGATAGTGAACAAATTGCTGATGTGGATGCATTGGTTGGTGCAATAATGAAACAAGCGCACCCGGGATCAGACGTCGGCTCTCGCCTGCACTTGTCAGTTGTTATGAGCTATGGCAAGGTCTCGGAGGATGATGAATCCAGGTTTTCAGTGTTAAAGAGGTCTGATGAGAAGGACTCTTGTTTTTCAACGCTCTATCCTCTACAAAGTTATGCTATGAAAGGAGGAGTTCCTCGCAAGGATGTGAGGTAATTTAAGCTAGGCTTTGGTAGATAGGTTATAGCGTGATAAAACTAAACATATGATTTCTGTTTCATGTTTGGTGCACTGCATATTAGAAGTAGAATAGATCATGACATATGATAAAAAAAAAAAAAGTGTTGTGTTTTGATTCCACTGAAAATGTGAAACCATAGAAAACATAGAGCAATTTTAGATTAACTTTTAGTTTATGAAAGCTTTTTAGTTAAGATAAGCTTATGGTTCTTAACATACAAAAATGTTGGGTTTTAGATGTTTATGTAGAAGTTAAATGTTACAAGAAAGCTTTTGAAAAACTGGGATAAAAAACCTAATTTCAATTTATACGAGAAATAAGTTTAAAATATTCATAGTAATTGCAAGATTCTTTTCATTTAAGTGCTTGTAGAGAAGTTTATCAAAATTGACTAACATGTTTTGTTTTGTTCTGTGTGTGTACCAAACACTAAGTGCAGTAGTTAATGATATCGCTATCAATAATCATTGCTTTCTTTTTGGATTGTCTTGCATATTTACCTCCATACCAAATGACGCAGGCACCATTCACCCATGTTAGTTGCTCAATTGCAACATGCTGTGACTCGTAAGGATAATGTACAGAGGTTTTCCTTCCAAGACTTCTCGGAGGTTTGTTGAGATTTTACTTCAGTTTTTATTCACAAGTTGTAAGTTTATTCGAATCAGTGTTTCTATTTTTTTTCTTTGGTGCATATGAAGCACCGACATAGACAATAGACACGATATTGACACTAATACGTAGACACTGATAATAACTTAAAAAAATAAAACTGATTGAATGTAACTATATGTGTCAGTGTCATATCGGTGTCAGATGCCGACGCGTTTTAGTCACCAGACACACTTTTAATCTGTAGTGTCGGTGCTACAAAGTTACATGGCGCTGCTCAGCTCTTTGTCCACATACTTTAAATCTTTGACGTTTCCAAGTTATTGACCCACATCATGTGTGCTCGAGTGTTTCTGTCAATATGCCACATACAATTGATTCTGTAAGCTATGCAAGCATCATTTTAAGAGCATAAAAATGCTAGCAGCTCAATTACTGATGCTAAATCACTACTTTACTTGAGTTTTAAAGATTAACCATGCTTGGAATTTTCTCTAGTGGCAGGCTTGTTAAACGACACTAATGATTAATTACTATATAATTGTTTCACTTTATGTGTTTATTTTTTCTTGTCACGCAGAATGGTGGAAATCTTACAATACCGGCAGATAGGTTCTTGCATGAGATAGCCTTTAAGATGTGGAAAGCTCCAAAATATGGAGCTTGATTCCCAGTCCCCCTCTTCTTTCAACTCCTTGTGCCTCTTGCCATAGCAGCAGAGGTATTTGAAGATGTTCAACAAGGTCCACTGATGCTGATTTACATGTTTGTTTAGTATTCTAAATTATGTTACTTCATGTAATAACCAAGATTTTGATGATTGGATTGTACACCTATCTCATCCAGTTTTATGTTTGTAAAAAAAATTACTCTTTTCAAGATGAAATTATTAATCGAAATTTTGTGGAGTAATTCAGCATTTTGATCTCTCAAAATTGTAAGAGCTGGATAATTTAGTATCTCAAATTAGTAAAATAGCAATTTAATATCTTAAATTAAAGAGCACCAATCAATAATTTAATCCACTCTTATAATTTTAAGGATCAACATGTTGATTTAATCAAAATTTCGTGCTTATCCAATTAAAATGTCTTTTATAAAACTCTCGTGACTTTTGTAACACTACACGAGCATATATTTAGGTGGCGGTGTAGTGGTGATTTGAAGTATAATTAATTATATCATGTTTTTTTAATATTGCAATTTTAACTAAATTTGATACTTTTAACCAAACAACATTTCACTGGTTACTAATTCACAGGTCAATATCATCGCTTAAAAGAAATATGAAAATTTACAACTAATTTGGATATCTTTCAACTTAATCAATAGTCTTGAATTTCCAGGAATACAATAGAAATTAAATTCTTGAAGGAGAACTTTGCTGCTCATGTGGTTGAGGAAATAGTTACTACAATTGCATGGACATCTAGCACTCTAATAGGTTTGTGACTAGATAAGTACCCAATAGAAACCACCCAATTAAAAGTAGAGAGAAGGATAGTAACCCTAATAAGAAGGGCCACCCAACCATGAAAATACCTATGCAAACAACCACAACAAAAGGGAGGAAAGACCTTACAATAGACCAGAAGTCAACCCAGTGACCCTTGAATAGTATCAAGACTCCTACATTTACCATATTCCAACTCATTGATCCACCATAACACAGCCTATTCAGACAATTAGCAACAAATGAGTGGCAGTTGCATGTGAAAAGGTTGTAAGTTTTACTCTCGAAATGCCGCAAACTTGACCTTAAGGCGTCGTCCCATGTGAGTGCGGTCCCATACTCAGAATGTCGGTAGCCATGCTTGCATGTATGTGCAGATAGGTTAGGGGGGAAGCAACACTGCAAACATCTCAGGTGTGTCAAGTAAGAGCTAACACTTTCAAATAAGTAAAATTGACTCCATTCAAAATTTAAAGGGGAAGGAGAGAACATAACAAATGGCATCTATGGAGAAATTATTGTTAGTTAAAGTGTCACTTATGTCCATTTTACGACCGTCCCTGATGGGATTCGAACTCCTTCCTTTGAAGTTACAAAATCAAACTCTTACCACTGAGCTAACACCTATGTGTCACACAATTATAACCAGTATTTTTCAAAAAGCAAGGTCAAATCATTGCATAAAAAATGGCTTAAACAGAGTGACAATAATCTGAGCTTAATTGTTAGGGTAATAATAAACACATCTTATATTCAATATTGGCATGTGTACCATGAAAGTTCAATATTAGGAATCAAGCAACAAATGTGGTTTGAAAATCCAATTGCAATTATTTGCTGATAATAGTTAGCATCTTATGATATCTACCTACCTATTTCGAAATGAAAATTACAATTTACCAATACAACTGAAGCCTTATAAAAAAGGGAGAAAGAAAGGTGACAAAAATTCTAATTCAATCAAGCACGGTAAATGGAAGATGAAAAGTCAGGTCAAACCACTAAATTCCAAACCAAAGAATTTATAGATCTCAAGGTAAAACCACTTGATCTATTGGGAGTACTGAGTTCGAACCCTAGCTAAAACGATACTTAGCCAGACTTTACTTACCTTCCAACTGAACTCCGGAATACTAGGGTTCCTTTCCTCTAAAGAACAAGAGAATTAAGACCAAAAAAAGGTAAAACCACTTGAGTTTAAACAAGGTAAAGTTGTAGGTTTTGGCTTTATGATCTCTCTAACTACAAATACAGCTCATTTTAAACAAGGACATAATTATTTCAGATAGTTATATTGGTACTTTCCTAATACATTAGGAATGGCCTTAACAGTTTCAATCAAAAATTATATTGGGCATGAAGTTCAATACTACCAAATAATTTGTCACCAACCAACAAAAAAGAGTTGAATTTGGCATAAAACTATAACAAAGCATGCATTCATGTGTTTGATTTTATGAATGTTATTCTTGCATAAATGTGAACAATCTGAACAAACAAAGGGCGACAAAAGATAGCGATGGTAAATTTGAGAAAGAGTACCTGTCTACGATCAAGCTTCAAGTATCTTGCGACAGGACCAAATGCAAAATCATCCACATTCACAAAATATGATCCTGAAAAATCTAAAATAGCTCCATCCTCTCTGCAAATGCCAACATGACCAATGAAGGGTGCCAACCATGATACAACTGGAAGTGGATTCCAAACCAAACAACACAAAAACTTTGCGTTCTTTGGATCAATTGGATCTAGTGGCCACAGCTCATGCTCTATTTTTTTCGTTGAACATGATTGCTCAATGTCATAACTTGCATTCAACTCCATCATGAAACTTTACAGCACAAGATATAGCTTTGCTCAAATTTCTATGGAGATGCATCACTGTATCAAACTACTCCCCTAAACATCCCAACTCTGCTCTCAATACAAAGTAAAGATCATACAAGAATGTAAGACAATTATCCGCTCAACAATAATCACAAAAACTCACAAGGACAAAAAGAATAGAAAACCATAATCAACAACCAAAGCGTAATATGAAGGTATGCACTATCAATGTAATTTATGGGGGTTTTAATTTGCAAAATGTGAAGGCAAGCATTAGAAACATACAATACCGTAAGACTCGCATTTGGTTTTCAATTACTAATTTTACAACATTTCTTACACCTATCATGTGTGCTGCATAACATAGGTAAAAGTTATCAGCAATACTAATAACCTATGTGTCTAAATGAGATGAAACGTTAGGTAAATATATCATCCACCTAAGAAAAACAAAAATTTCATGCTAATGCTACTCAATGATTCAAGACTATTTAAGCTACCTAAGAATATTCTTGCATTGACACCAAATAAAGTTTACATTGAACTATTCACAACTCAAAATCAATACATTGTGTGCCCCCCTCCACCTAAAAAGAAAATTGAAAAACAAAAGAAAAGAAAAATCACTGTCCAATGCCAAACCACATTTCTAGCAGAAAGCCAATTCCAATTCCAACACCGACCGAGGATAACAAAGAGAAAGATAAATATGCAATCAAGCACACACCAAATTAGGTTTTAACCCATCAATTGGATACTCTGTAGCACCAATACTTCTGATTGAAGATGTGTCCTGGTGCCCGACACGACGCGACTTTGACATTGATTATATTCAATTAACTCAAATTATTACCGATGTTGATAATATGATGACAAATCAAATCCTTCAACTATGCAAGCAGATCAATTAACTTAGTCCTCAAAAACACACACATAAACAAGAAAAATAGGCAACAGACGAATAATTCACAGTTGTGGCTAAAACGGTATTATAATCACAACACCAATGTTTTATTTTTATATGAATAACCACAACCACAATATCAATGTTTATAACATGTCTTAAAAACAAAAAAAAAAAACAAAAAATTGTCTGAAGTGGACTAAATTGTGTTTTGAGTTTTTACCTGAAGCAAAAAGATGAGAGAAGCAGTTTGAAGGGGAAGACCAATATGCTGAAACAGAAGCAGTTGGTGGTGGTCATTGATACCCAAAATTTGTAAAGATTTATTCTGAGGATGAAATCACATGGAAAAATTAAAAAGGGAAAAAAATATCTTAAATTTCTTTAAAAAATTAACATTTATTCATTTAATTTAATAATTAATACTTTATTTGGTTTGAAACAGAAGCAAGAGACGGAAAATTGGAAAGGATGCATGAACCCTTTGCAAATTTTTTATGTTTTTCTTTCATAGTGGGCCCCTGCAATGTCCCTCTTTATTGATGTTTTGAAAACTATGTTTGCTTGCATTTAGTGTAAAAAAACTAAAAAATTGCTAGGGGCATAGAAACAAATCTAGCAATTAATATACTTAAAAAAAAACATTATAGAAGAGACTGAAGGTAGTACTAGGATTTGTACCCCAAAAAAAAGGTAGTATTAGTATTTATTTAGACTAAACTATCATTTTAGTATAGTGATAGACAAACAGTTAGTTCGATCTGATTTGGATTTAAACTTCAATTCAATTCAAATTGTGGGTTCGTTATTAAGGTTTCAATTTCGATTGTTGATGTATATGGTTTAGTCGATTTACGGGTGAACAGTTTGACGGATCTTTGGTTCGGTTTTTATGGGTTACTTCAATAGTTTTTTTTTAACTTTTTTTTAGAATGAGATGAAAAATAAAGTATTAGAAAATAAATTTAAGCTTCACTCCCAACAAGTATAAAAGATCAAAAACTTTTTTGAATACTATTAAGAAAAACAATTCAAATCTATCTTTTAAAATTATAGATTTGACTTAAAATAAAAAAAAAGACAGAGAGAAAAAAAATCATAAATGCAGAACTTAATGTTAGATTTGATTGTAGAATATTCATCACCATCACCAGTCCATCACCATCAAACAGATCTGACCTGAAAATAGAGTTTCGGCGAGGAGTCTGATCAGTGACCAAAATGGAGAAGACAAAAAGTTGAATGTTTCATTTTGATTAGTCTGAGTGAGACTTCTGCATTTCTTGTGGTGGTTTTTCATTTACAAAAACAGTGAAATGAATACTAACGAAGAAATAGTGAAAATATGTTTTATTACTTTTTTAGATGTAAACTATTAGTAACTTGTAAATTGATGTGTTAAAAAAAATTATTAAAGTGTTGTCTCGATTACCACGCTCATCTTACTTACTGTAAAGTTGTAGTCACAAACATACAGTGCCTTTAATGAGAAAGTTGCACTCTCCACACCCTAGAGTAGTAGGCTCAGTCCGACCATTTTTAACTGTTAGTACTTGATTTCTATGTATTTTTTTTTACCCAAACACCACTTAAATCCACCTACTACATCAAATTATCCTTTGAGTTTTGCGGGTCTCGAGCGAATATGAATATCTTGTTCACCCCTATATAGAACAATGTCATTTTATTTTTTGACTCAGTAAAAATTCAAATTAGTCACCGAATCATCAAAATGTCAATCAATTTAATTCTCGATATTATAATGGTCATGCATTATTTTGACAGTAAATTATATCTTTGAGCAATTTTTATGATAATAAATTATATTTTTAAATGATTATTTTGACGATTCAATGAGTAATTTGAATTTTTTGTTGAATCAAATATTAAAATGACAGCGAATTATATTTGTAGAGATTTAAATTTTTATATAGTAATCTTTTTTCTATCGTAAAATATATATTTTTTCTTTCTTTTGACAGTTGTTGTTCACATTCAAGTTGCAATAAATGAGTAACTGTCTAAGACCCTTAATTTTAAATTAAAATTATGGAATTAATTTTAATTGTATTTTTGAGAATAATTGTAAAATATTTAATATATGTATGTTTGAGTGAATATATATATATATATATAAATATTTATTTTGGAGGATGAAATAAAAATTATTGGGTGAAGATTAAATTAATTTAATTATGAGTAATTAAATTAATTGGACAATTAATTGAGGATTAGTGGCTAATTACAAGGTAATTAAGTGCTGAAGAACCCAGCCTTATTTTAATATTATTTTGGGGTGAGGTGGTACCACAAAAGCCTATAAATAGGAGTGAGCATGATGGTGAAATCAGAACACCATCCCTCCTTCCTCACTGCCCATACTGCATGTAATAGTAACCCATTTTTCCCTCCCATTCTGTCTCTGTTTTCTGCCTTCCCATTTCCAGTCACGATTATAAAAGAAGAAGAGAGGGAACTCTTCAAAGTATCATTACTGGAACATCCAAACACTGAAACACCAAAACCCCAGTACAAAAGTTATTTCCCATACCATTAAGAAGCTAAAGAACCCAGTTTTGTAGCAGCAAACACCAGTTGCAGTTTCGCCGTTTCTGGACGCATACACTTTAGCAGAAGCAGAACACGCAACAAGGGTAAGGGCACCTTCCACTTTCTAGTTGCATTAGGGCTGTAAGTGCATAATTTTCATGGCATTACTAGTGTTTTCATGACTGTTTTGAAACTGGTTTGCCTGTGCTTGAAAGAAATGGAAAAAAAAATGCATTTTTGACGTTTTAAAAGCTCTGTGATGATTTCTGTTTTGAGCTGAATGCACTGAGGTTGTGCTGTTTATGTGGGAAAGTGGAAAATGTCTTGAATGTTATTTCAAACATGATTTAAAAATGCATGTTCATAAAACTGTTTTGAAAATGGTTTTGGAATGCAAAAATGCATTCTGCTGTGTTCTGTTGCTATGAGATGTTGCATGTTATTCTGATGTGTGTGAAAGCTGAAATGCTTGCATGTTATTCTGATGTGTGTGAAAGCTAAAATGCTTGCATGTTATTCTGATGTGTGTGAAAGCTAAAATGCTTGCATGTTATTCTGATGTGTGTGAAAGCTGAAATGCTTGCATGTTATTTTGATATTGAGGAAGCTAAAATGCTATGTGTTGTTCTGATGGTTTGAAAATCTGGAGGTTTCTGATGATTGACCATTCTGTTTCAGTTTCTGTGTAAATGATTCTGGTGATGTTGATGTTTTAAAAAGAAAAGGGATTTTTAATGAGGAAAGTATTGTCTGGAAAAAGTGTTGAATCTGTTTTGAGGTTGGTTGTTTGTTTTTAAAAGAAAACAGTTTGAAAAGGGTTGAAAAATTACTGGTTTTCGAAGGTGTATTCGACTACGACATGTGTGTATTCGAATACAACCTTCCAGGTTTTTGTTTTACTTAAAGTTTTCAAACTTGTATTCGAATACGAGCCCCTATATTTGAATACAGAGGAAGGATTTTTGCTTCTGTATTCGCATCTGTATTCGAATACAGGCATGCTGTATTCGAATACAGAATGCTGTTTTTCACTAGTTTCAGTTTCTGTATTCGAATACAAGGAATCTGTATTCGAATACAGATTCTTGTTTTTCCAGAAGCACTGTTTTTAGCTTCTGTATTCGAATACAAGGAAGTTGTATTCGAATACATATTCGTTTTTCCAGAAAATCAAGTTTTAAACACTGAGATATGCATTTTAAAGTGTTGGGAAACTTGGAGATGGGTTAAAGTAATTTTAAAATGAGGTTTTGAAATATTTTGAAGAGGAGAGGATGAAGTATTGAAAACCTTTAAGGAACTGGGAGAAAAGATTGAATTTTCAAGGTTTTGTCTTCTGTATTCGACTACAGGCATGCTGTATTCGAATACAGAATGTTAAAATTACAGTTTCATGTTTCTGTATTCGAATACAAGGGGTCTGTATTCGAATACAGATTCGAGTTTCTAGAAATTCCAAGTTTTCAAGAGTGTTTGTAAACCCTGAGTGTTTTGGGGAATGTTGGGATTGTTGTGGTGAATTAAACTGCAAATGTTGGTGATATTTTGAAATGGTGGTGATAAAGTTTTTAAGACTTTACTGATGAAATGAAAGAGGTGTTTTGTGAACTGAGATAGCCTCTGTATTCGAATACAGAGTGTCATTCTGCACTGTTTTTAGCTTCTGTATTCGAATACAGAGGAGTTGTATTCGAATACAGATTCGTAAAATTCCAGAAATCCTCAGTTTTAAACTCTGTGATTGAATTTTTAAGAGTCTGGGAAAACTTTTCAAAGTGTTCATGATTAATGGATTGTTTAATCATGATTGTGATGATGTTAATTCTGACTATGCTGAAATATTTTAAACATGATGAGAAGCATGAATTTTCTGTTTTTGCATTCTGTTTCTAGAGAAGTGAAACACTGCATATTCATGCATTGCATAGTCAAGTGGTACCCGCGATGGGCCACAGAGTAATGCGCAACCACGTGCTGATCTGTTTAGCGATTGCACGAGTGCTGGACTGTTGAGCGTCTGCACTAAGTACTGATCTGTTGAGCGATTGTACTTTGGTATATAAGTGCTGGACTGTTGAGCGTCTGCACTGGTACTAGACTGTTGAGCGTATGTACCCTGAAATGCGCAGCCACGTGCTGATCTGTTGAGCGATTGCACGAGTGCTGGACTGTTGAGCGTCTGCACTAGGTACTGATTTGTTGAGCGATTGTACCTTGTTATATATCAAACGTGCTGGTCTGTTGAGCGACTGCACGAGTGCTGGACTGTTGAGCGTCTGCACTGGGTGCTGATCTGTTGAGCGATTGCACCTTGGTCTTGAGGGCCGTTAAAGTCAAAACATAATGTGCTGGTCTGTTGAGCGACTGCACCTTGGTGATTCCAAGAAACTGTATACATGAGCATATACATATTGCATTGAGGTATTGACCGGTGGGTCACGTTGATTATATGATGAATGAGTGGAAAATTGAATGTGTGTGAGTACTGTCCAGAATCTGAAATTCTGATTTAATGATTGTGTTTTGCTGAGATGTTGTTTGTACTTACCACATATTTCATAATGATTGGTTGCTGTTTTTGAAAAGGCATATATGTCATTAAATTTCAAATGAGCATTATTATTTTCCTCATCATCATATGCTATACCATGATTATAATTGTTGCTGTGCAATATATGCTATGTGAATATTTGTTAATTTCGGTCGGTGACCCTTGCTATTATATTGTGGACTTTGGGCTTTGCCCTCAGATGTTACCCGAACCCGTCTTACCGACGGATACACTAACGACGGAAACGTCGTTAGTTTTTCCTGATCTTTATGTACGGAGTCTACGTGGACAACGCAGAGGGACGGACGATTGGATGAAGACGAGACTTCTCGAAGATACGGTGGAGACCGTGCTACTGTAGCTTAGTGCATGATCAGTCTAGACTTTTGTATAGGGTCTTGAGTTTTGGGAAATGTAATTTTATTTTGGGAATTAATGTATTACTTTTTCCACTGTATTATTCTGCACTCTGACACTGATTGGGTGATAACCTTTGAAATGAATTGATTTTATCTTAATTCCCTTGATATTAATTTTGGAAAACTCATTTTTAATATTTATTTGAAAAAAAAAATACACCCGCGCTGTGTTTTAAACTCGGGGTGTTACAATTGTGGTATTAGAGCATTTGGTTAAAGTTTTGGGATAAAGCTCTGATTTAAGTATCTGTTTTGAGTCATTAGCTGATCATGCATAGGAGCAAGTAGTTAAAGTATCAAGTCTTGTGTAAGTTGTGGTGTGACTGAAGTGATGATGGTTTTGTAGGAAACAATGCCTCCACGAAGAGACGACACCACAAGAGCCAATGTCAGCCGGGAAGATAGGATGACTGAAGCAATGAACAACATGGCTGCGTCTATTGCTGCACAGACGGCTACCAAGACTCAACGCGATCTGGAGAAGAGAGAAAGAGAGATTGGCGCTGCTGAATCTAGAGGACTAGAGGATTTTCGTCGCCATAATCCTCCCAAGTTCAAGGGTGATGTGGGTCTAGAAATAGCGGACCAGTGGATCCAAGAGATGGATAAAATCTTTGAGATGATTAACTGTCGGGCAGCGGTGAAAGTCAATTATGCCACGTACCTGCTGGTAGGGGATGCAGAGTATTGGTGGAGAAGTACAAGATTACTGATGGGGTCAGCTCAAGAGGAAGTGAACTGGGAGTCGTTGAAGAAGAAGTTTTTGGACAAATACTTCCCGATGAGCACTAGGACCAAGTTGGGTGATGATTTTCTGAAATTGTACCAGGGGAATATGACAGTAGGAGAATACGCAGCTAAGTTCGAATCGCTGTCCAGACATTTCAGATTCTTCCGAGAAGAAGTTGATGAACAGTTTATGTGTCATCGCTTTTAGAATGGACTGAAGTATGAAATCCAAGATTCGGTCCTACCCTTGGGAATTCAACGTTTCCAAGTACTAGTGGAAAAGTGTAGAGAGGTGGAAGATATGAAGAACAAGAGGGCCAACAGAGGAGGGAACTTTAACTCTGGAAGGCCTAGTCGGATACATAATCAGAACAATAAAGGGAAGCAAGTTGCCAAGCCGTATAACCGGCCACAAAACAACAAGAGAGGCCAGAATCGGTCGGGAAATCAGACTTTTGGACGGCAATTGGGACAAGGAGTCCGGTGTTATCGATGTGGGAAGGAAGGTCATATCGCAACTGCTTGTACTGCGAGGGATTTGATGTGCTTCAACTGCCACAAGCCAGGACACGTGGCGAGGGATTGCCGGGTTCTGAAGGTGGAGCCAACTGTGAACGCGACTAGGGCTACTCGTCCTACTGCTAGAGGCCGCGTTTATCACATGGGTGCTGAAGCTGGAAGACAAGCCCAAAATTTAATCCAGCAAGATTGTGAGATCGCAGGTAACACACTAACTGCACTTTTTGATTCGGAGGCAACCCATTCTTTCATTGCTATGGATTGTGTGCATCGTTTGAAGTTGTCTGTGTCTGCTTTGCCTTTTGATTTGGTTGTTTCTACACCTGCTAAGACTTTGACTATAAACTCTGCGTGTTTACACTGTACCGTAACGATACATAATAGAGATTTCTTGGTCAATCTAATCTGTTTACCCCTACAATCACTCGAGATCATTCTCGGTATGGATTGGATGACGTATAAATACGTAGTATTGGATTGCGCTCGAAAAATGGTTCTTTTCCCCGAACCTGGAGTCGCTCGGTATTTGGCTGCTAACCAACTCGGAGTATCACTGAGAGAAGGAACTCATGAATTTTTATCATTGGCTAACATGGAGACCAAGATGGATGTGAACATAGAAGACGTGATGATAGTCAAAAAATATCCGGACGTATTTCCAATAGAAATTCCAGGATTACCCCCGGTAAGAGAGGTGGAGTTCTTCATTAATTTGCACCCCGAAACTAGACCTACTTCCATTGCGCCGTACCGGATGTCGCAATTGGAATTAAGCGAGCTTAAGGGTCAAATTGAAGGATTATTGGAGAAAGGATTTATCAGACCAAGTGTGTCGCCCTGGGGAGCTCCAGTTAGGGATGACAATTAGACCTAGACCCAGTGGGTACCCGCAAAAAAACCCATAATGGGTAGGGTAAAAACCCGCATAATGGGTATGGGTATGGGGACGGGTAATTACCCGCAAAATTGAACGGGTATGGGTGCGGGTACGGGTATTATAGTACCCACCCCGCCCCGCCCCGCACATATAATATTATTATTATTATTATTATTATTGTTATTATTATTATTAGTATGTAAGTTTGTTTTAGCTTAAATAAAAATGATTTTTGTTTTAAATAATTTAGAGATTATTTTTTAGAGATTTTTTAAAGGCTAAATAGCACCCGTGGTCCCTTAACTTAATTTCAATTAACGTTTTAGTCATTTATCTTTTTTTTCTTCCCGATTTGGTCCTTTATTTTAATTTTAAGTGACAATTTGATCTTTTATGTTTTAAAATGTCAACAATATTATCCTTTTTTTTTTACAAAAATTCAAAAAACTCATCAAAATTTTCAACCAAAACCCATAAAATTAATTATATTCTTTAATATAATACAAATTTCATCAAATTCGTAACTTAAATCTTCAAATAAACTCATACAAAAATTTCATTAAATTTCATTCTTTATTTGATGTTGTTAAAAATGGAAATATGAGTTTATTTGAAGATTTGAGTTTCGAATTTGATGAACTTTGTATTATATTGAATAATATAAATAATTTTATGGATTTTGGTTGAAAATTTTGATGAATTTTTTGAATTTTTGTAAAAAAAGAAAAGGATAACATTGTTGACATTTTAAAACATAAAAAATCAAATTGTCACTTAAAATTAAAATAAAGGACCAAATCGAAAAAAAAAAGATAAAGGACTAAAACGTTAACTGAAATTAAGTTAAGGGATCACGGGTGCTATTTAGCCTTTTTTAAATTATGATTTTTTAACTCCCGTTTGCTTACTATTATAAAAATGATTTTTTTTGTACAATAATTTTTAACATGTTTGTATACAATTTTATAAAAATAATTTTTTTAAACTAAAAAATTACTATAAAAGACATAAAAATGATTTTCTAGAAAACATGTTTGTTTGAAAAAATATTTTTTAAATACATGATTTTTCTAAATACACATATATCTCTCTACTATCTTATGCATCTCTATCTCTCCTTCCAATCTCTAACTACTATTTCTCTCACTCTCTATTATCTCATGTCTCTCTACCTCTCCTTTTTATTACAAACAAATCAACGGATTTAGGTAATTCATTTCATAATTTTCGGAATCTCATGAAAAGTAAACATATAAGTAAATCATCACGAAAATATGTTAGTAAATAGTAATAGATTTTGGAGATCTTGTTCTAATTTTAAAAATTGAGCCCTTAATAAAAAAAAGTATAATTTTAATAATTAAAAAAATTTGAAAAATAAATTTTAGTCCCTATACTCATATTTGATTCTGATGAAGAAATAAATAATTGTGATTTTATATTTAAGAGTTTTTTTTATATTATTAATCATGACTTTATAATTATAAATAACTAATATAATATACATATCAATTTTTTTACATATCTCGGAGAGGACTTGCAACTTCATAAAATATTCTTTCAGAAAACATTATTTTTGATGTTTTGATATTTATTGTAGTAATGTACTAATGTTGAATCATGATATATTTTGGTTTGTAATATTTATGATTTAGAGTTAAAATATTTGGGAATTTTTTTAAATTTAATTACAAATTATTTATCGATATATTTTTGTTAAAGTGCGGGTAATGGGTATGAGTACGGGCACTTAAGTACCCAGAGGGCAAGGGTACGGGTATTAAAGTTGATACCCACGAGGGTACGGGCACGGGTACGAGTATTTTTTTAAACTGCGGGTACGGGCACGGGTACTATACTACCCTACCCATTGCCATTCCTAGCTCCAATGTTGTTGGTTAAGAAGAAGGATGGAAGTTCACGTTTATGTGTGGATTATCGGCAACTTAACAAGGTGACTATCAAGAATCGTTATCCTTTACCACGCATCGATGATTTGATGGACCAATTGAGGGGAGCAGCAATATTTTCAAAGATTGATTTGAAATCGGGATACCATCAGATTCGAGTAAGAGAAGGAGATATTCAAAAGAATGCGTTCAGGACTTGTTACGGACACTATGAATATCTCGTTATGCCTTTTGGAGTTACGAATGCACCAGCAATTTTCATGGACTATATGAATAGGATTTTCAGCCCGTTTCTAGATAAATTCGTGGTGGTATTCATCGATGATATTTTGATTTCTTCAAAGGATGAAGAAGAACATGAAGAGCACTTACGCCAAGTTCTTGAAGTCTTACGCGAAAAGCAGCTGTATGCCAATTTGTCGAAGTGTGAGTTTTGGCTAAAGGAAGTGAATTTCTTGGGACATGTGATAACAAAAGAAGGAATCGTTGTCGATCCGGCAAAGATTGAGACAATTCTTACCTGGAAACAGCCCCAGACTGTCACGGACATAAGAAGTTTTGTCGGACTAGCAGGATACTACAGAAGATTTATTGAAGGATTTGCTAAGATTGTAGCTCATTTGACACAACTCACCAGGAAGAATCAGCCGTTTGCATGGACGAAGAAGTGTGAGGAGAGTTTTCAGTTGCTAAAGGAAAAGTTGACAACCTCACCAGTATTGGTGTTGCCACAGCTGGAGGAACCATATGAAGTTTACTGTGATGCATCTCACCAAGGTTTGGGATGTGTTTTGATGCAACACAAGACAGCTGTAGCCTACGCCTCAAGACAGTTGAAAACTCACGAACGGAACTACCCCACTCATGATTTAGAGTTGGCTGCAGTAGTGTTTGCGTTAAAGGTTTGGAGACACTACTTATATGGATGCACCTTCACGGTGTTCAGCGACCATAAAAGCTTGAAGTATCTGTTCGATCAGAAGGAATTGAACATGCGTCAGAGAAGATGGATGGAGACTCTCAAGGATTTTGAATTTTCATTGCAGTACCACCATGGAAAAGCCAATGTGGTGGCTGACGCATTGAGTCGGAAGAGCGTGTCAGTATCTTCAATGATAATGGCCAGACAACAGGAGTTGTGGGAAGCCTTTAGAGATCTACATTTGGACGTAAAGTTTGCACCAGGAATGTTAAAGTGTGGAATGATAACAATTTCCAGTGGATTACTGGAGGAGATGGCAAACTTGCAAGATGACACACTGATCCAAGAAAAAAGGAATCTGATAGCGCAAGGACAGATAACTGAGTTCAGCGTCGACACAGATAATATTCTGAGATGTAATGGAAGAGTTTGTGTACCGGAAGTTGCAGAAATGAGAAGAGCGATTTTGGAAGAAGCTCATAAGAGTAAGTTGAGTATTCATCCTGGAGCGACCAAGATGTACCAGGACTTAAGGCAGAATTACTGGTGGCCAGGAATGAAGAGGGATGTGGCAGAATATGTATCAGCTTGTTTGACTTGTCAGAAAGCGAAGGTGGAACATCAACGACCTGCTGGAATGCTGCAACCTTTGGACATACCGGAATGGAAGTGGGACAACATTTCCATGGATTTCATAACAGGACTGCCCAAGACAAGGAAAAAGAATGATTCTATTTGGGTAATAGTGGATCGATTGACGAAGTCAGCACATTTCCTACCGGTAAGGACCACTTATAAAGTAGATAAGCTGACAAAGATCTACATCGCTGAGATTGTGAGGTTACATGGAGTGCCATCGAGTATAGTATCGGACCGTGACCCAGAGTTCACATCTCATTTTTGGGGAGCACTGCATGAAGCTTTGGGAACGAAACTGAAATTGAGTTCCGCTTATCATCCACAAACAGACGGACAGACTGAGAGAAAAAATCAGTCCTTGGATGATCTATTGAGAGCATGTGTGTTGGATGACAGAGGAAACTGGGATGAGGTGTTGCCATTGATTGAGTTCAATTACAACAACAGCTTTCACGCAAGTATTGGAATGGCACCCTATGAGGCTTTGTATGGACGCAAGTGTCAAACACCCTTATGCTGGTATAAGGACAGAGAGAGTATGATTGTTGGACCTGAAATGGTGGAGCAAACTACGGAGAAAATCAAGAGGATACAAGAGAAAATGAAGGCTTCGCAAGATCGTCAGAAGAGTTATGTGGACAAGCGTCGGAGACCTTTGGAATTCGAGCAGGGTGATCATGTATTTCTAAGGGTCATGCCTATAACTAGTGTTGGCAGAGCTATTAAGTCAAGAAAGTTGACTCTTAAATTTATTGGACCATACCATATTACTGCGCGTATTGGACCATTGGCCTATCGGATTACCTTACCTCCAATACTGTCCAATATTCATGACATATTTCATGTATCGCAGCTAAGGAAATACATTGCAGACCCGTCACATGTGATCGAGCCAGATACAATTCAGCTGAGGGACAACCTGTCTTTTGAAGTATTGCCTGTAAGGATTGAAGACAAGAAGATTAAACAGTTGAGGAACAAGGAAGTCCCACTACTCAAAGTGATTTGGAATCCGACTACGGGAGACGCGACTTGGGAACTGGAGAGTAAGATGAGGGAACAATATCCTCAGTTGTTTACTCATATGTAGTTTCGAGGACGAAACTAATTTAAGGGGGGGGGGGAGTAATGTAAGACCCTTAATTTTAAATTAAAATTATGGAATTAATTTTAATTGTATTTTTGGGGATAATTGTAAAATATTTAATATATGTATGTTTGAGTGAATATATATATATATATATATATATATATATATATATATAAATATTTATTTTGGAGGATGAAATAAAAATTATTGGGTGAAGATTAAATTAATTTAATTATGAGTAATTAAATTAATTAGACAATTAATTGAGGATTATTCGCTAATTACAAGGTAATTAAGTGCTAAAGAACCCAGCCTTATTTTAATATTATTTTTGGGTGAGGTGGCACCACAAAAGCCTATAAATAGGAGTGAGTATGATGGTGAAATCAGAACACCATCCCTCCTTCCTCACTGCCCATACTGCATGTAATAGTAACCCATTTTTCCCTCCCATTCTGTCTCTGTTTTCTGCCTTCCCATTTCCAGTCTTGATTATAAAAGAAGAAGAGAGGGAACTCTTCAAAGTATCATTATTGGAACATCCAAACACTGAAACACCAAAACCCCAGTACAAAAGTTATTTCACATACCATTACGAAGCTAAAGAACCCAGTTTCGCAGCAGCAAACACCAGTTGCAGTTTCGCCGTTTCTGGACGCATACACTTTAGCAGAAGCAGAACACGCAACAAGGGTAAGGGCACCTTCCACTTTCTAGTTGCATTAGGGCTGTAAGTGCATAATTTTCATGGCATTACTAGTGTTTTCATGACTGTTTTGAAACTGGTTTGCCTGTGCTTGAAAGAAATGGAAAAAAAAATGCATTTTTGACGTTTTAAAAGCTCTGTGATGATTTCTGTTTTGAGCTGAATGCACTGAGGTTGTGCTGTTTATGTGGGAAAGTGGAAAATGTCTTGAATGTTATTTCAAACATGATTTAAAAATGCATGTTCATAAAACTGTTTTGAAAATGGTTTTGGAATGCAAAAATGCATTCTGCTGTGTTCTGTTGCTCTGAGATGTTGCATGTTATTCTAATGTGTGTGAAAGCTGAAATGCTTGCATGTTATTCTGATGTGTGTGAAAGCTGAAATGCTTGCATGTTATTCTGATGTGTGTGAAAGCTAAAATGCTTGCATGTTATTCTGATGTGTGTGAAAGCTGAAATGCTTGCATGTTATTTTGATATTGAGGAAGCTGAAATGCTATGTGTTGTTCTGATGGTTTGAAAATCTGGAGGTTTCTGATGATTGACCATTCTGTTTCTGTTTCTGTGTAAATGATTCTGGTGATGTTGATGTTTTAAAAAGAAAAGGGATTTTTAATGAGGAAAGTATTGTCTGGAAAAAGTGTTGAATCTGTTTTGAGGTTGGTTGTTTGTTTTTAAAAGAAAACAGTTTGAAAATGATTGAAAAATTACTGGTTTTCGAAGGTGTATTCGACTACGACATGTGTGTATTCGAATACAACCTTCCAGGTTTCTATTTTACTTAAAGTTTTCAAACTTGTATTCGAATACGAGCCCCTGTATTCGAATACAGAGGAAAGATTTTTGCTTCTGTATTCGCATCTGTATTCGACTACATGCATGCTGTATTCGAATACAGAATGCTGTTTTTCACTAGTTTCAGTTTCTGTATTCGAATACAAGGAATCTGTAGTCGAATAAAGATTCTTGTTTTTCCAGAAGCACTGTTTTTAGCTTCTGTATTCGAATACAAGGAAGCTGTATTCGAATACAGATTCGTTTTTCCAGAAAATCAAGTTTTAAACACTGAGATATGCATTTTAAAGTGTTGGGAAACTTGGAGAAGGGTTAAAGTAATTTTAAAAGGAGGTTTTGAAATATTTTGAAGAGGAGAGGATGAAGTATTGAAAACCTTTAAGGAACTGGGAGAAAAGATTGAATTTTCAAGGTTTTGTCTTCTGTATTCGACTACAGGCATGCTGTATTCGAATACAGAATGTTAAAATTACAGTTTCATATTTCTGTATTCGAATACAAGGGGTCTGTATTCGAATACAGATTCGAGTTTCTAGAAATTCCAAGTTTTCAAGAGTGTTTGTAAACCCTGAGTGTTTTGGGGAATGTTGGGATTGTTGTGGTGAATTAAACTGGAACTGTTGGTGATATTTTGAAATGGTGGTGATAAATTTTTTAAGACTTTACTCATGAAATGAAAGAGTTGTTTTGTGAACTAAGATAACCTTTGTATTCGAATACCAGAGGGCTGTATTCGAATACAGATTCGTAAAATTCCAGAAATCCTCAGTTTTAAACTCTGTGATTGAATTTTTAAGAGTCTGGGAAAACTTTTCAAAGTGTTAATGATTAATGGATTGTTTAATCATGATTGTGATGATGTTAATTCTGACTATGCTGAAATATTTTAAACATGATGAGAAGCATGAATTTTCTGTTTTTGCATTCTGTTTCTAGAGAAGTGAAACACTGCATATTCATGCATTGCATAGTCAAGTGGTACCCGCGATGGGCCACAGAGTAATGAGCAACCACGTGCTGATCTGTTGAGCGATTGCATGAGTGCTGGACTGTTGAGCGTCTGCACTAAGTACTAATCTGTTGAGCGATTATACTTTGGTATATAAGTGCTGGACTGTTGAGCGTCTGCACTGGTACTGGACTGTTGAGCGTATGTACCCTAAAATGCGCAGCCACGTGCTGATCTGTTGAGCGATTGCACGAGTGCTGGACTGTTGAGCGTCTGCACTAGGTACTGATCTGTTGAGCGATTGTACCTTGGTATATGTCAAACGTGCTGGTCTGTTGAGCGACTGCACGAGTGCTGGACTGTTGAGCGTCTGCACTGGGTGCTGATCTGTTGAGCGATTGCACCTTGGTCTTGAGGGCCGTTAAAGTCAAAACATAATGTGTTGGTCTGTTGAGCGACTGCACCTTGGTGATTCCAAGAAACTGTATACATGAGCATATACATATTGCATTGAGGTATTGACCGGTGGGTCACGTTGATTATATGATGAATGAGTGGAAAATTGAATGTGTGTGAGTATTGTCCAGAATCTGAAATTCTGATTTAATGATTGTGTTTTGCTGAGATGTTGTTTGTACTTACCACATATTTCGAAATGATTGGTTGCTGTTTTTGAAAAGGCATATATGTCATTAAATTTCAAATGAGCATTATTATTTTCCTCATCATCATATGCTATACCATGATTATAATTGTTGCTGTGCAATATATGCTATGTGAATATTTGTTAATTTCGGTCAGTGACCCTTGCTATTATATTGTGGACTTTGGGCTTTGCCCTCAGATGTTACCCGAACCCGTCCTACCGACGGATACACTAACGACGAAAACGTCGTTAGTTTTCCCTGATCTTTATGTACGGAGTCTACGTGGACAACGCAGAGGGACGGACGGTTGGATGAAGACGAGACTTATAGAGGATACGGTGGAGACCGTGCTACTGTAGCTTAGTGCATGATCAGTCTAGACTTTTGTATAGGGTCTTGAGTTTTGGGAAATGTAATTTTATTTTGGGAATTAATGTATTACTTATTCCGCTGTATTATTCTGCACTCTGACACTAATTGGGTGATAACCTTTGAAATGAACTGATTTTATCTTAATTCCCTTGATATTAATTTTGGAAAACTCATTTTTAATATTTATTTGAAGAAAAAAAATACACTCGTGCTGTGTTTTAAACTCGGGGTGTTACAAACTGCTTTGTGGATCATAAAGTCACAAATTTTGGGTCACTATACTCACTAAACCGGATATTTCATGTGATGTAATTTTCTTTTTAATGTTAATTGATGTAAAATATCTATTAATTTTTTATATAAATAAAAGTGAGTTATCAATGATTCAATTCTAATAGGATATTTAAGAGTACCTTTAGTCAATTTTCTCTCTCATTCTCAACCATTTTTTTAAAATAGAATGTTTAAATTGAGATCTTATTTGAAGAATCGGAATTTAATTTTACTCGGATCAACAAAGTAATGTTAAATAATACAAGAGTTAAGTTAAAATCTCATTTTAATAAAAACAAAGTTTACAAAGAAATAGTGAAGAAATGAGATTTAAGAGTGCAAATTCACAAATACACAGAGAAGATAGTCTTTAAAAACAAATATCGATCATGGTTGCATCAAATCTACTTTATAAAAAAAAAATCTTTTACCGAATCAATTTTTGAAAATGACACTCCTTCCTTTTGTATGATCTAATCTAATAAACAGTACAAGGAAGTGGTAATTAATTTATTTCGATTTGATTTTTTTTTAAATAATTTATTTCGCCATTTTAACAAAATCATGAAACTTCCATAGTTAATGCTTTCATTTAATTCACTTTTTAAAGCCAATCAATATTGACATGTTAAAAGGGGATCATGTTGGTACCTTTTACACTCTTTCCTATTAAATCTCAATATGATAATTGGTTTCCATCACAATCTTAATTCGGAGAGTCGATTTTGAGTTCCTTTGAATAAATAGATTTCAAGTCACACAAATGTTGTTGTGTCACAAACCCAAATAGCCTACCAACTATGTTTACTTCAAGAGTCGTGCACAACCTACTCAAACCCGTATCACATACTAAAGCAAATTGCAAACCAATTGACTATTTTTAAGATTTTGTCATCATGAAAGGCTGATTGGCTAAAACATGCATAATAATCATGTAAATAATATTTTTGGTCCTTGAATTTTATAGACTATAAGTTGACTAACGAATGACACATTTGTGAATGAAACTGACTAACTAAAACATGTATTATTGAAGATCAGGCTCACCACAGAATGCATCTGGTTCAAATGATCTTGCAGATTCATCATTGTAAGCTCCAGGTATTGCTCTAACTCCAGTTTCTCTTGATGTTAGATAACTGTCATCAATATTAATGAAGATAAAAGCACATGCCACCAAGC
The DNA here is from genome assembly GCA_037974295.1 of Cicer cuneatum. Taxonomy (NCBI): domain Eukaryota; kingdom Viridiplantae; phylum Streptophyta; class Magnoliopsida; order Fabales; family Fabaceae; genus Cicer; species Cicer cuneatum. The sequence continues at coordinate 75,870,972 of JBBPBO010000001.1, read as the reverse complement.
ACGCCGCCAGACCTACTAGAGTAATTTTCAATCTGCCAAGTACAGGCTTAACCTTGAACATGACACAAGTCAATTATCATGCATACTCATTAGGTTAGGTCATTGCTACCATAAAATGCAAGAGTTTAATAACTATACAGAGAAACATCTCCCAAGATGTAGCTTAGTATATGAGTTGAGACGCTGAAGAAGTATTAATCAATTGATACTCACAAGAAAGAAAGAAAGAATAAAATGCTGCTATAGCTCCTAGTTAACAAAAGTCTCCACAGCAAATAAAATGTAGCAGTAGTTAAATAGAATGCTTACAGAAAATGATCCCAAGAGCCTATCACGTGCCAAAACCTCAGCAGTCTTCACCCATATCTGTAGAGAAATATTTTTTGAGACTAAAATGACAAAATCCTATACTTTTAAGGGACTAAAATGGTGGTATAGCCTTTTGATGTTACATGAGATAGAACACATTAAACAAAGATGAACCAAGATTTTGCATGAAAAATAAGGTAAACATTAGTAAAAAAAGTAACAAAAAGAGAAAACAGATACCTGACCATCATACCACCCTGTCTCCTCATCTGCAATATCAAGAGATGAGTGATCAATGATTAAACCATCCCAAAATTTCATAACACCATCCAATAACAACAACAATGATTCTCATATCATTAAAGTCTCATCACTAAAATTAGATTAAACAACATCATAATGGTATAACATTAATCATATATGTTTTCAAAACAAAAAACATAAATCATATCTGATACTAGATCATTTCATTATAAAATTATTGAATAAACAATTTAATTAAGCGTTCTTACCATGGTACTATTTTAGATGAAAGCCATAGATAAAAGAAAAATGTACAAAAATAGAATAAATATTGTATTTAGAATGAGGAAAAGTAATTACATCAAGCCTTTATATAAGATAACAAACTAATAGCAAACTAGTACTAGCAACTAACTATATCTCTAATGCTAATCATATATGCACTTATTACTGTTAACAAATTTCCACCATATTGTTATAGCATTGCGGATTTTGTGCCAGACGCCATAAATTGTTTTACTAGCCTATACTAATTTCTATTATTAAAGAGTAAATGCTGTTAAATTGGTTTCATATAAAAAAAGATAGTATAAGCTATCAAGAAGATTTTATTGAAATAAACTAAAAGCAAGCAATTTGGGGACATATATGTTTATAAAGTCTCGAAAAAACTAGTGTCAATGTTGTTGGTGGTAGAAATATAAGTCCAAATAACTCGTTCATAAACTTATTAAGAAAAAATTATTTATTTGCATTAAATCTTAGTTAAGTCAAAGATAAAGAAGAGTATCGACTTTGGTTATTAAATCTATTTTGATGATATGAAAGATAACTTGGAAGTGATAGTTTAGGAGCAAGAGGAGAGAAAAGTTACATTCAACGGTGGCACTGAGCAAGCGATTGCCGACATAAGCCCAACCAAGATACATTCTAACAACGGCAAACGTAACCGCCAACACCCCACTTGAAGCTGCACACACGATTCGCTTCGCGGGTTCTGATTGGGCCCCAACGGTACCGAACCAGGCTACAGGTAGGCCCACGAAAAGAGCGAAGGAAAAGCCCACAACGAAGAGACGGGAGCCAAATTCAACCACATCACCAGCGGCCCATGAAAAGGGGAAGGAAGTCGACAGCGACTGGTACTCGTTTATGGGTTGCTGTTCTTGTGGAACAGGACACTCTATTCCATTTCTCGAACTTAAACACAACAATAACAACTTGCTTCTCTTGTTGCTGTGACTGAAAAATTGGGAATTCTTTGATAAAGGGAATAATAATCTTGGGGTGGATGAGGAGAATATGGGTATTGTTGCCATTCTTGCTCTGCTTGTAGTAGCTGCTTTTGTTAATGTCCACATATTTTTGAAGCGATTATCACATAATTATTGATTTATCTACAAGTCTTTTTTATCCCTCATTTTCATATAAACGATGAAACAAAACCCTTTCTTTTCATCTGTTCCATTATGTCGGAGAATAGGAAAGTTGTTAATAATAATAGCATAACAGATGACACCATTCTACCAAATTTTTTTTTACTTTTTTAAATATTTAATAAACCAAGTATATTTACATTTTATTTATTCTAAACATATGACGATCTTAATTTATTAAACTTAAAAAAATCAATTTTATTTTAGTTATTATAAAGATAGTTGCTTCAACAGTTCCCGATTAACATGGTAACAACGACTCGACTATTTTGAAGAAAACGTTGCAATTGAAACAACAAAGCTAAAATCCCAAATAACATGGTAACAACGGCTATTTTGGTAGTGCAGTCCGTACCAACAATAAAATTGGCTTTCAAGAGATGATGGTCATGATAATTAACAGGTATACATACTTGATCAAGAAAACTCAAGTTGAGATACATACATATGTAAACTCAGTTGAGTGATGGGAGACACATAAATGTCTAATACATGTTTTTTCTCCTCTCTGTTTCTGTTCTTTTTTATTTTTTTACACTTTTCCAATTAACCTGAGAGATCGCATGTTTACAATTCCAAATAAGATCTCTGCAGGCAAAGAATAATTTTGTACCTTTTTTTTCTTCTTTTCCTTGGTGTTTCTTCAATTGTTCCTACTCTAACTAAACCTCCACTGCACTTATGCAGATATTGGGGAGGGACCATGTTCCTTTCTGAACCGGTTGTGTGCAGTCCCAATGTTGAACTAACCGGACACTTAAATACGTCATGATGAAAACATACCTTAAGCTGCTCTGGTTCTTTGAACCAAGGAACAACTTCTGGTATTATTACAATAGCTATGTTATTATGGACAATATTTAATGTGTAGAGCCTGTTTTACGGACAACCAATTGGCGAAGACGGTAAAGACGAGATACCAGCTGTGCGAAAGATGGCCTCAAGTGTGGCTCCCTGCACGAAAATCACCATAACTAAAATCAATCCAATAAAACAATCTAGTAAAAGAAAAATTAATCCAAGCAGTTTCCACAATATCATCAGTCAATTGGGTTTTAGTTACTATGGTTTCTAATCATTAAGTTATTGATCTCTATTTCCATGAAGAAATAGACCCTACTATTTCAACTTATTCAGGTTTTGCTCCCTTTATGGTCAATATCTGAAAGAAAAACATGAACCAAAAGTCTACAAGGACCAAAACTTTATTTAAACTATCAACACAACTACAATATGTGGTCTATCTTAAGCACATTTAACATATCATTAAATTATTATCAAAATCATAAATATCAAAGATAGAAACATAGCAAAATTGATGATTACACTAGAGAAAATCTGCCTTCCATTTTTCTGACATCAAATGAGTGTCTAGAATATGGCTTCTATCAAGTTTCAAGTACCTTTGTAATTTAATGAAAGGATGGCAAACATGGTTACTGCGCATATATTTTAGAACTTTTGTCGTTCATAGTTCTAGATGCTATAGTAACAATCAGCAAACGTAAAAGGAGAATTAATGCTTACATTTGCCAGCAATCACGTATTATTTGAGCTACTACTGGATCCATATCTTCTGGAATTTCAAGACGTTTATTTTGGAATCCAACAGCTCCAACAACCTGCATTGGGTTCAAACCGTGCCATGGGATTTTTGTGGTAGTCAACTCCCACAGGATCACACCAAAACTATACACATCACACCTGCATGCAAACTTTAAAAATTACATCTTGAACTCTTACATTTGGCTTTCCATGAAAGCATACACATGCAGGTTTAACTTACTTCTCATTGGCAGGCTCATTCCTTAAGACTTCTGGAGCCATCCACTCAGGCTGTAAGAAAAAGATATGTTTAGGTTGTTTTTCATAAAAAGTATATACCTTACAAAGAAACCAGCTATAATTGTAATTTATATCAATTATTTTTTCTAGATTTTTTAAAAGTCTTCTATCTAATGATGAATTACCGTTCCAGCACATGACTTCGATGACAAAAATGTATGGTTCTTCGTACGTGACAGACCAAAATCACAGACCTGTTATACACCAAACAAGAGATAATAATAATAATAATAATAATAATAATAATAATAACAACAACAACAACAATAATAATTTATCTACTTTATAATAGAATACAAAAAAATAGGACAAAACTATTAGTAATGTCAAAAAACTGTTGATGTCAAATTATTGGATCTATAAATAATGGATATTTTTTCAATTTTCCTTTTTGTCAGCTGAAAACAATTCTATCACCTGTTTATTTGGATCTATAAATAATGGATATTTCTTCAACATAACCACTCTACTTCTAGCAGGCATAATTGTAGATTTTCACTCTTTTAATTTTATTATTCTCTTCTAGCACTCAATAGATTTGATATTGCTTTATTTTCAGCTCTTGTGAAGTAAAGTCTGCAGACAAGTCAAGTATGAATACCTTTACAACCCAATGCCTGTCAACAAGAAGGTTTGGAGACTTTAAATCTCGATGCACAACAGGAGGATGGCTGGTGTGCAAGTAATTCATTCCCTTAGCCTGACAAGAGGACAGTAAATTCACATCAAATAAAGGAAAGTGAGAAATAATACCTACCATACAAAATTTAAAAATTAGGATAGTTTTTGGGATTCTTGGTGAGAAAAGAGTGACCCTCAACTTTGGAGTTTGACATGAATAATGAGGCTAAGAAGGCTTAGATTATTTGACAACATGTTGGTTTTCTGTTCTGGAGGGATAACTTATCCCCAGCTTAATTGCATTTTTCTCTGTTCTTTTTAATAAATTCTTTTTCTACCACCAAATGAAATGAAGACAAGTATTTCCAATTCATACCACATCAAGAGCCATTCGCAACCGTCTCTTCTCATCAAGTACAAGATTGGGACGATGCAATAGCCTATATAAACTGCCTCTGTATCAAAGTAAAAAATATATTTTAATGAGCAAGACAATAATATAGAAAAATTAATTAATCATATGATTTGGTGAAGGCAAAAGTTGCATGTTGGAAAATTACAAGGGAAAGCCTGTATGTAACTCAATGCATTAAAAAAAAAAAAGTTAAACTAACCTCGGAAGAAACTCTGTCAAGATAGAGAAATGTGGGGGACGAGTAATTGCTCCCATGAAGAGCACAACATTAGGATGTCGCAGCCTTAGCATAATCTCAATCTGCAGAAGGCAATATATGGTCATGAATTTTATATGTAGATATGAATGTATTGAATATATGCATATAATAATAGTTGCTCACTTCTGATTTGAACTGATCTAGTGCATCGCCAGAGAAATCTTGGTCTAGAAACTTCTTTACAGCAACTTCCTGTAATGCCATTCCGAACCCATTCATACAAGCAAAAATATTATGAAGTACTTTCACAAATGAAGCAAGTCTTATACAATGAGATCTTCCCATGGAGACAGGCAATAAAAGTTTCAACACCAAATTAAAATGACAGATAGAATCCCAAAGACATAAGATGGTTACATGAGTCCATTGTAGAAGAAAAAAATGTGTACATATTCATCCATAAAAGGCATTTATAAAATATCTAAAGATAGCCTAACAGAATGAAGGCACAAGTACATAGACATACATGCACTGAATCTTAGCCAAGTTATCTTAAATCAGATGAATGAGATAGACCCTCTCTACACCCTCTCCGCAAAAAAAAAAAACAACAGAATATTGGTAGATCTTGATTTCAGCGACGGCTAACAGAAAAGGAATTGATTATTTGCCTGTTACTGAAACAAGCAATTCAATTTGCACTTGCATTTTTTATACTTTTTAATAATGTATCACACAGACTAGGTCTAGGTCAGGCCTGAATATAACATAATTTGGGTGCCTTCAAAAGCATAGCATTACAAATTTCTAAAGTATGCATTTCATAGGACAATCTGGATTCTTTCTTCAAAATTACTCATGGAACAGACTCGATTATGAGTAACTGAAAAAACCTGTGAGTTGATATGTGACTGATCATACTATGTATGAAATAGAATGCGACAAATTGGGGAAAAAATTAACTACAAATATTAATCTGTATATAGAATTCTTACTTAAAAGCAGAACAATGAAGTCATCTACGAGTAATCTGAAAATTTTCAGATTACGCGATTCTAACAACTTTTTAAATAGTAAGAAAAAGACACATGACAGGAAACTGTTGATGTACTTAAGAGTTAAGACAACAAAAAAGAAGTATGAGCAAACTTACAGTGCCATTGCAATCAGCACGGTAAACTTCACCGTAAGAACCTACAAGGACAGTTCTGTAAAGTTAGATATGCAGGGTTACATCCTAGCAGAGACAACAGCATACTTCCAACCACCTTTTACTTGATCTCTATTAGTGCAATGCATTATATCAAATAGCAAAATCTAAAACTTTTGAAATTGCTTGAAGTAACAATGAGCTATAAGAAATTAACAAGTTCCCAATTATGTTATTGAAAGATATTTATTCAAGACCCTATGCTTTTATATAACTTTAAATCTAAAACATCATATTTAAAGCCTGGGAATATACTTACCGATACCAATACGCTCGCCAATACGAAGATCTTCCCATTGAATTTCCCATTCTGTGTCTTCACCAAGTATTGGGTGAACTTTCTTGCTTTTATCATCATCATAGAGGATACAATCTCCATGGACCGTCTCATTTATCTGAGTGACTGAATCATTCCCAATTTCAATGTTTTTAGAAGAAGCTCCAACCTCATTACTAGGATCACTTTCATCATCATTACAAGAACAGTCAACACCATTATGCCTTTTGCAAGAAAGGGCTGCCTTGGGCAAGGAAGACTCGAGACAATTTTCTTTACATGTCTTGCATGTATTAGGAGAAGCAAAATCAACAATTGATGGATTAGATTGCTCTATATCACAATCTTTACCGGAAACAGTAGCAAAAACATTCCCACTTTGTGAAGAATCATAAAATTCAATGGCATCTGTGCATAATTCTTTTTGCTGTTCGGTTAACTGGTGAGCCGATTGACATAACCTTGTATCACCAGCAGAGCCCACTCCTTGAGGGAGCAAGAGAGACTTATCGTAGCTTAATAACAGTCTATTTGGGTCAGCTTGAACAGTATATAAACCCTTATCTCGGGGATTCATATCTGAAAAAAGATCAGAAGGAGGTGATGCACCGCTTTCTAAAAGAATATTGTGCAATTTTGAGGCAAACTCTGGGTTCTTTGCTGCACTGAGAACATACTTGGAGACATTTTTTACATGCATGTTTTGTGCATGTGATGACTCTGGATGTGATGAGCATTCATATGCTTCTGTATGCTCAAATCTCCCTGTTTCATTTACCTTAACATGATTAATTTCATCTGGTTTTGTTTGACCGCCAATTTCTAATAATTCTTTTGTCTGGACCCTCCTTATGGTACAATCAGACAATACTCCCAGCACACCAGTTCCATCACCAGGCATTGGATATGTGTTGTCAGTCTGTCCTACAATCTCTGCAAGATCCCTACCAGCAAAACCATAGTTTTGGATCTGACTGCTGGGCACCTCAGCAGGAATAAGAGTACCAGGAGCACCCATCATATCAATAATGTATTCACTGCATCAGTACAATAAAATTTAAAAGAACTTAAAATTGTTCCAACATTAACACAAGATCAGCACAGTTTGTCTAACTAGAAGGCCGTTTGCCAAATTATAAAGGGGTGTACACAGGTCGGGTTGGGTCTTTTTTGGCCAAATCCGATACCCGAACCGATCAATTTTATTTGGGTTGAGTTGAGCTCTCAACCCATGATTTTTCCATCAAACCCGAACTAAACCAACCCGATTATGAGTGGGTTGGGTTGGATTGGGTTTGCGGGTAATAAAGAATTTATTTTTAAATTTTAAAACAATGTAATTAAATTTAAATACTTGAACATCTAAAAAATAATAAAACTATATCGCAACATATCATTCAATACTTAAAATACATCCACAAACAAAAAAAATTACATAAATTGATTAAATTAGCAACAAACTCTCAAATATAGTCCAACAACTAAATTTTGACTATATATCAATAGTAAAAAAATAAATAAAAATATATATGCCACGTCAATAGATTGGTTTCACAGGTTTATGGGTTCAAAATGTTAAATCCGCTACCCGAACCGATTATGGGTTTCAATAGGTTGGTTCGGGTTAGACTCAAACTTGAATGGGTTGGGTTAAAATACGGGTTGGATTGGTTTGAGTGACTGGGTTCACAGGTTTACCCGTACCTATGAACACCCCTTGAAATATAATATCAGCATAATGCTAAATGATATAACATAAACTGTTGGTGGTCCATTTCTACGAAAGAAGAATACTCAAATAGATCAACTAAAATTCATACTAGCATCAAAGTAAGTATAAATTACAATTAATGAACTCCAGCAATCCATTAGTTGAGTAAAAAGAACTATCCATTAGTCTGCAATAAATTAAATGATTGTTCCAATACGGCCTAAATCACATTTACCATAAGAATAAGATCCCATGCTTAACAATTATATATACTCGTTAACTTCATAAAGGTGGACCAATTCTCTGTCTCAAAGGACAGGAAGAGTTTTGCAAAGCATCAGAAATACAAAATGGAAAATGTGAAATATTGCTTTTGGAATCTCTGCCTCTGGAATCTGGACTATCATGACGACTTGGTACAGTAAGGAGTTTTTGACTCAACATAATACATGCCAACTGTCATCACTGATCACTCATCAATTACGCAAGAGGCTAATTTAAAGCGACCATTGAATTAAACTCCTTTAAAATACCATAAGATAATACCTTCCATCATCAGCTTTAATCAAATTCACAGCCCCATCATCTGTTCCTGTGTAATAGCTCCCTTTTACAAGCATGCAGGGAATATTAATCCTATCAGCAAGTACCTAAGCATCAGAAGAATGAAGTAGCTTCAGTTGAAATCAAATAAATTAACTTTGAAATTGAAGGTAACATATAAGTAAATTCTTTCTGCTAGAGATAAAGGATGTTCATTTTAGTTGTGTATACTGCTTGTTTAATAGAGTGTGAACTCTGCCATTGGACAAATGATAAGCACTTCCAACAACCAAGATATATATATATATATATGCACAGACAGTCCACAATTGAACAGAACAAATTAAATGGGTCACAAAACTCAACAATTAAATGTATTCCACATACAACAGGACGATGTCCAAAAATTGAACAAAAGCGATTGTCTCAACTCTGAAGTGTCTGAATTGTATATGTAGATTCTCTTTAATCAATAAAAATTGAGAAAATCTTACCTTAAAAAGTAGGGCTCGGTGACGCGAAAGTCCAACATCTAGACAGCCAAGAGGAAGGACAACAGTTCTTAAAGAATCTCGCAATTCACGACTCCTCAAAGCCCACCTTTTCATGATTATATCGGCACTAGCAACTGGTCCACCCATTCTATTAACAACAACATCAGCAAGTTTCTGGATTAAGCCACTCAAAAACAGTCCTAGTTCAGAAACTGAACATTCTTCAAACAATGCACGGGCTTTTTCCTCAAGCTGACTTAGCTCAACATCAAAAACGCGGTTCACCGAGATTACTTCATAATCAACATTTCGTGAGGTGGGCACAGTATGCAGATCCACCAACAATGGCATCTTTCCCCGTTCAATTAAACTTGAGGTGATCCCATAGACATCATAAAACCCATCCATCACTTTCTCGTTATAAGCAATGACATTGTAATTCTGCCAGAGATAAAAACACAGTCTGCTTCAAAAAAACACATTTCCAATATAATTATAATTACCAATTTTTCACTTTTGCCAAATAATAAAACACACCATCACCAGCATTTATCAAGTTCAAATGTCCATAAACAGCAAGAAGCCAGACTTAATTACACATCCAAAACAGATACAAACAAAATCCATTTTTTCATTCAACATAGTCTTCATTTCATCACTTTAACAACTATACACTAACAACACAATATTTTTATACAAACGTCTATTTATATTTTATCATCTTGCCATAATCCATTTCAAGAAGAAATATTATGACATGGCAAGACAGTGTGAAATAACCTTTCATCATATATCATTCACAAGTTTAATAACTACACACTAACAATGCAAAAAGTTCTAACCCTCCATCTAACTATATTTCACCATCTTGCCACATTCAAGTTCAAAGAAGAAGTATAATGACGTGGCAAGACAGTGTGAAATATGATTGGCTGTACACGAAAAAAATAATTTTACACTGTCAGAATGCATTTATTAACCTCCATTTTTATAGGTTCTTGTCTCCTTAGAAATCAAGGGCACAGTAGTACGAGCCTATGGAACACATCATGTATTGTTCAACTAAAGTTGTATAATTTGCAGTATCCAAATTCAGTCATAAGAAAAAGAGTTTAATAGAGATACACATATCGGCGACATCCAATGAGAACCTATTATATTGCCACATCAACCTAATTTACCCCAATAGTGCATAACCCCTTTTCTCTTAGAAAATCTCGAAAGTATATTTATAATTCCAACATTAAAGGAACTAACTAAGCACTAATAATGAAAAGCTACCAAATGCCCAATTCAGAAACATTACCCTAAACAAGAAACAAACATATGTCATATGATACATGATTTTATTACCCCTAACTCCAATTGTACTTCTAAATTCTAATTAACAGTAATTAATAACAATAATCTAAATTATAATTTATAGTAATTAATAACAATGATGATAAAATAATTGATAATAGTACCCAATAACGAAGTGATTGAAACTGAACGAGAGCAGGAGTATCGGTGAGAGAAGCAGAATAACCAAGGCTGATCTGTTTAGCAGCATCGATCTGAGCGGATTCATCAGCATCATGAGGATCGGAATCAGAAGCGCTAATTGCAAGAGCCAATTGAACCTGAAACTCTTCTTCCTGCAAAAGATTGAAGTCGACGACACCACGGTCGGTGTCGTTTCGTGGATTGTGAACGACGGTTGGAGAAGGAGAAGGAGACGGAGAAGGAGAAGGAGACGGAGATGGAGAAGGAAGAACGGAAGAAGAAGAAGGAGTAGGAGTAGGAGTAGTTGTGTGAGAGTGAGAAAGTGGTAATGCTGCGTTCGGATTGTGATTGTGATTATTGATTGTAGTAGCGCCACCACCGATGTGAAGCTTTCGCAGTAGATGTTTCATTTTGGGCATGGCAGTTGCAGGAAAAGGAACATCAAACACGGTGGTTGGAATTGAAATCGATCAAACGCGATTCTTAGAATTTTGGCTTAAATTAACCGCTCAATTCCTTTCATCAATTCATTCCCTCCAATCTTCCCCAAATTTCTTTTCTGCTTTTTTTCCCCTTTCTAGTTCTACTCTTTCTCTTCTCTCTCTTTTCCAAATTATTAATTAAATTAAATTAAATTCTTCACGCGTTGCAATTTCCGCTTTCTGTTTTTTTTTCTCTTTCTCTATTCCTGATTTAAAAATATTGACATCTAATTATTTATTTTTTAATAAGTGACTTTTTTAATTATTAATAAAAGTTCCACTTAGTTAATTAATATTTATTGTAATGTTGTACCCGTTTTTTATAATTAATATGATTTATAAAATATTTAATTTTAATGGACATATACAAACAATATAAAACAGTTTTACACTAAATAAAAAATTACTATTATTTTGTATTATAAGAATAATTTCAAGATTTTAAAATAAACAGTTTTTGATTAAAAATGTATGTCTTTTAGTATGAAGTATTATTTTTTTTGAATCGTTTGTTTTACGTGATGTTTTTATTAGATGAATTGTTTGTTTATTCATTTAATTATTTTGAGACAATCAAATATCTTTTTTGAATGTCACATAATCAATGATTTGTTTGATTATTTTATACATTATAACAAATATTTAAATAAAAAAAATAAAAAATATTTTTAAATTATCTACTAATGCAAAATAAAAAATAATTAATTGAGAGTCTTTGTTAAAAAAATAGGTATTTAGGAGGAATACATCTTATATTAATTATTTGTTGTCTATAGTTAAAAATTAATTAATATTATATTAAAAATTAAAATATTATTTATTTTGAGACTTTTTTTAAATAAGTCATTTATTACAAGACAAATAAAATATTAAATATAATTATTTTTTAATAAAAATTGAAACTGTAATTTACTATATTGTAGGGAATAGATCCATTCATAAATTCAATCCACTCCATTCATAAAATATTTTAAATATATTGACTGAAATATAGTCAAATAAAATATACAATTTAAAAAATTATAAGAATATTTTTCAAATAAATTTAACTATAAAATTCGTCTTTCTTGCTGTTTCGTTTTTTTTTTTTTTTCTTTCTGAAATGCTGTTTCCTCTTTTATCATTTCAATCAAATAAAATATATTTAATTAAACTTATTAATTTTCTCCTGTCATCATCCGACTTTGCTTGTCCAGTATTAAAATCTCTTTTGTCTCCTGTAATCAAACACTGCATTAAAGGCTTTTTTTATTCATCCCTGATTAAAATAAATCTCCAACACCTCATATTGATCGGACTTGAACTCACCGTATATTCGATTTCAGAAGAAATTAAATTTACTCAAAATTATATTTATAGTTATTCAAGTTTAACTATTTTTTGTTTAGGACATTTAAGTTTATTTTATATCGATCTTTTAAGTTATATTATGTTTGTACCGTTAGTTATTTATTTCAATTTCAACAATACTTAAATCAATTAAAAATTTTTTATTATTTGAAATTTTATCAAATGCGGTAAAAATATGTCTCTCATATTATTTTTTCAGAAAATATTTATCAAATCTTATAAATGATTTATATTTTTAATTTTCTCTACAACAATTTAAACATATATATATATATATCCTTAAAAACAAGGTAATAAAAGTTTATCTACATAATCAATGTTTTTAATTTTTTTCGCATGCAAATAGCTTGAACAATCAACTTATTGTGATGTTTTGATTAGACCTTAACAGTTTATGACAGTATTTCGAGAAAACTTTCAAACTTAAAAGATTGCATTATAATTTAATATATATCTTAAAAGCTAATGGTGCAAACGAATGTAACTTAAAGAATCAAATTGAGAAAAAATAAACTTAAATGATTTAAATGAAAATTGAGTTAAACTTAAAAGATTAAAGTTGTATTTTTGCCTTAAATTTAAAGGTAAATTTTGACATGTTTATATTCATTTGAGTATAATTGATTTGACTTTAAAATTAATTGTAATTTAAGGTTAGATTTCAGCAGTTTTGTGTGTAGAATCATTTTTTATATTCACGTGTTAGGATGATTTTTTGTTAAAGAAAAATAAATCAAATTTGGAATCTAAATAAATATTTAAATTAATGTGACTACGAGAGTATAGACACGTTAATAGACAACCTTATATGTGGATAGTAGTTTTAAAAAGTGTTTTTGAGTAAAATGAGCGGAAAAAAAATTAATGACCGACTTAAAATGAATATTTGTCTAAAAGAAAAAATGATTGAATTAAAGATAAAAAATTTAAACATTAAATAAAGTGTATGAATTTAAAATAATTGTAATTAAAGATGCACGAAGGTAAATAGCTCGTATAAAAAATTTGCATTGTAGGGATAAACTTAACAGAAGACTGTATTGAAATGTTAACAAAATGTAAATTACTTGAAAGGTAAAGTTACATAAATTTAAAATTTTGAAAACAACGATCTTGGATTCATTTCAATTTACAACAAGTAAGCTTCAAAAATTAAATATTTGACCTTATTGAAAACTATTAATGAATAGATAAAGTAAAATAAGTCATTGTCACTTCAGCGATTGAACGTGTTCATTGCATTTATTTTTTGTCTCATTATCAAGCTTTGCTACATGCTACATGCTACATCTTGAATTGATTAATTTCACAAAATTACTATTTCATCCCATAAAATAACCTGGTCAATGATATGATATTTAAACAAAAGTCCATAAAAGTTTAAAAAATAAATAATCTCTAATTTAATCAAAACCAAGCCTCTGAAGTTTCTCAAATCGTAGGGAATCTCATTCTACCATATATTAATACATTTTATCTTCTTTGTTGTATTGAGTTACACAACATAATTTGATTTTGAATTATTTTGAAGTATACAACAAAATCTTATGGAATATATTAGTCTATGGCTTACTGAGATGGTAAGCTGGAACTTATCATCATTCTCTTCATGTCTTGTTAAGTAGAGATGCAAGATTGCGAAGTTCCTCGAATGCGTGCATTGTTTCCGCATCAAATCCTCCCGCAAACTGCATTAATTAACAATTAAGGATCAAAATTGTATTTAAGCCTTATCTATATTTAAAAAAAAAAAAAACTAGTTCTAGAAAAGGTTTTGTTCATGATTTAGCATAACACAATTGTGAATCCTAGAGAGAACTAACTAAGCAAAATTTGCATTAATCTTAAGGGAGAAGAAACATGAATTATAATTTACATTGGAGGGACCAACTTAAAACCATGGACAAAGATACAGAAGTATATTATATAGGACAAACCTGATGGATTCTGAAAGCAAATCTCACTCCTTGGAGAACCATGTAATCCATTGCAGGATCTTTATCAAATGCTGACTTTGTTTGAACTTCCATGGCTACCCTTTTCATATACTTTTTAGCCAATTTAACTGAGCCTAGTTTTATCTACAAAAACAAAAAAATAGTTGAATCCAATGTTATGACAAGATATATAAAATGGATGATTGTTAATGAAGATTTATTTGCAAGCCTAATCCTTAATATATGTTCATAGTAATGCAATGACACTATTATAGTCTGTTTTATACATTTATCTCATCATTCACATTATGATGTACCTTGCCGATGATTCCATTATCAAGCATCCATTCTACAGGAATTTGAAAATCCTTGCAATTTCGCATAAGCGATTCCCTCGTTCGAAGAAGAGTATAAACCGTACGTTCCATCCTACAACGAAACACAAACATAAGTGTCTTGCAACATTAAACTATGGAATCACAAAGCACTTTTAGAGATAATTGAGTAGCTTACTTTTCTGATAATGCAACCATTTTCTTTAGAGCAATGTCACAAGGTATCCGAGGATCGTCTTTGTATGAAGAAACTTCAGATTCCAGTTTTTTCAAATCTTGATAACCAAATGATGCTTCTCTTAATGTGTCAGCTTTTTTCTCTGGCCAATCAAAATGTTTAAGAACAGCCCTTTCATCCACCTATGCATATACAATAACATAATGAATTTAATAGTATAATAAAATGTATGCCATTGTTATTATTAACAATATTAGCTACATAATATAATTCTGTGATGGATAATTTGGATGTAATAGCTTAAAGTAGTAACATTAATACAGTAAATATGTACATGGAACAATTTCATGCTACAAAGATTATAAGCACAAAGCAACTTACAAGGAAGCAAAGTTCATCATCAAGCCACTTCACAAATGCCACCACATCTTCTATGTTCAGATAAACTGCATTGTTCACCTCTCTAATCAATGAATTTACAAATTCTCCTTGTGTTTCAATATCTGCTTTTATCTGCATATATATAAATAAATATAATAATGGCTTCAAAATTTTGGTTTATGATTGCAAATTGCAATACATTTTGGCCAATTAACTAGTACTAGGTAGCCTAAATCATCAGCTACATTGTAAACAAATTTTTTCGTGAAAAAAGTTGGAATTGTATAAAGTTTGATTTGTAAGGTTTAAGTCTACTCACAGCAAGTAAATGTGATGATCGGTTCTCAATTTCTCCGATCATGCTGCTACGAACATCTGCAACATCAGGAGCATCAGATAGTCCTCCATTAGAAGAATCCCTTCTAGAATCTCTCTTCATGAGTGAATGGTACAATTCCACCACTTGTGGAGCTCGTTTAACCATCGCCGTGTTACTTCTCGAAGCGAAATTCATAGGAGGCGGTGGAGGAGGTGGAGGTGGAGGAGGTTGAACTTGAACATGAACTAAGCTTTCTTGTTTTGTTTTGCTAGAAATAGAACATGAAGAAGGTCTTGGAGGAGGATTAGGAATCCTTAATGCTCTTTTCTCCAAACAAGATTGTTGAATTGATAATGGCATTGGCACTGATTCTTTTTCCATTTCTTTTAAACATTCAAAAGAATCAAAACAATTAGATTGTCTTCTTTTACTTAATACAACAATATCTTCCTCTGAGCTATTGGAACCACTAATTGAATGTCTTCTTCTATTGCTTCCATCACAAACTGATTCAATCCAATTTTTGTCAATGATACTACTACTTGTGCACTCTACTTGTGATGATTCACTAGTTATTGGCCACTTTTTTGGCTTCTTAACTAAATTGATGAAACTATTTCCACTACTATTACCACACTTTAAGTAGCTATTGGTTTGATCAGAGAAAGAAGTAACAGAATCTCCACTACTACTCACAATAGATTGAGGACTAGATGGTTTATCAGAATCCAATGTTGTATTCTTCAATTCATTTCTTAAACATGAATTCACCCACCTCAAATAAGCAAGCTCCTCCACCTCATTTAATCTGCTTGTTTGTAAACCTTCTACTTGTTTGCTCAGGTCTTCATTCGTGACTCGGAGTAACGACGCCTCGGCTTTGAATTTGTCTACAATGTCACTCTGATTATATAATGATAGTATGGAAGAAGAAAGGTGAATCAGCATTCACGAAAACTAAAGTGAGATGCAGAAGCTAAGTTATAGAAAATTGCTGGAATACTAAAATTTAAAAAGAAAAAATAAAAGTAACTAACAAAACATATAATAACCTAAGTCAAATGCCAGTTTCGGTTAACTTTTCAATAACTATGCTAGATGGTGAGTTGAAGTTAGTTTCTGCATTTCTATTTTTTCAGAAAGTTTTTTTAACTTCTCTGTAAATAACTGTAAGCTTTAAGGGATTAATCACAAATCTAATGTAATTGTTAATTGAGGAGCTTTGACTTTCACAAGCTACAAGCTGGTCTAAACTGTGCTTAAGAAGCTCAAATTCTAGTTTTAAGAAGAGAAAAACGTGCAACCAAAACAAATCAATAAGAAAAAGAAAAGTCTAAAATGAAAAAAATAATAATACCATAGGCTTAGTAATGAATCTAGCTGCATTAATAATCAATAATGAAGCACATTAAATAACTTCAGTTCACTTAATTAACCCAAATAAAGTGTTACTAGTGTACCCTCCTCCTCTATTCATTCTAATTTGTATAAATTGGAATAAACCATCAATTCCTCAAGTATACTTTTTCTCCTATTAAATTCTACACTATATGGAAATAATAAATAGTCATGTCAAGTTAGTCCTTAAACTACAAAAAAAATCATCAAGTTAGTCTCTAGTATCTTTTGTCAATAATATAACGTCAAAGAGTAATTTGACGGATTTCATATAGTTTAGAGACTACCTTGACAGATTGCATATAACTTATGTTTTAGGGACTAAGACCCTATTCGGATAAACAACTTATTTAACTGCTTACAGCATAAGCACTTATATAACATAAGATAAAATAAAGTCAAACTATTTTTTATAAGCTACAAGTTGTTTTCATAAGCAATAGAGTAACTTGTGAAAAATAGCTAAAAGAAATTGTGTCCGATGAAAATTGAATCAATCAAATTGCAAAAACTACCTCTGAAGAGTTGGCAGAACAAGACTCCATAGAAGATAATCTGCAAGTGAGGTTTCTCTTCTCCATCTGCAGCTCCTTATTCAACCTTCTCAACTCAACAACTTCAAGCTCCAAATTCTGCATATAACAACTATCCTTGTTTTCCCCTTTCACCCCTTCACACCTCCTACTCAACACAACCAATTGGTCACATAGACTAGTTTTCTCTTCTTCCAACAAAGCAACTTTCTTCACAAGCTCATCAACCTCATTCTGATTCTTCCTACACTCAACCAATTCAGCATTAAGCTTAAACTCTCTCTCTTTAGACTCTTGCAACAAGCTTCTCATATGATCCAACTCAGTGAACAAATCAGTAGATGATTGTCTCCTATGTGTTGGAAAAGCATGTGGATGAACTTGAGAAACATTCATGGAACATGATAAATCACCCATGAGCGATCTTTTGACTCTCGATTGAACTGGAACAAAAGGGTTTTTCTGGTTAGCAGCATCCGAGGTTGTTTGTTGTTTTTTTGTCGGAAGTGTTTGTTGGTGTTTGGTTTTTTTGTCGGCTGAAAAACCTTTGACAATGTGAGCACCCCATAACCTTGGTTTTGAGTGATTGTTGTTGGGGTTGGTTGGTTTTGTTGTTTGATGCTTTGGAGGTTGGTTTTGATCGGTAAATTTTGAAGCTTTGGACTTGTTTTCTGATGGGTTGTTGTTGGCATTTTCTTCCCTCATTGTGTGAAACAGAGAGAAAGAGGAAGTAATATAATTTTAGATTGTGTTATTAGAAGAAGAAAACACAAGATTTTGTGTGTGTTGGTGATGAAGATGTAAAAGGAAAGTAGTAACAGGTTTTTTTGGGGGAGGAATTTTAAAAGTTTGAAATTTGAATGTTAGAAAGAGAAGAGAAATGGTGAGAGAGAGAGAGAGGTGAGGAGTACGAGGCAGAACCTGGAAACGGGGAAATGCAACGGTCGATTTTCGCTTTTTGGGGTCCCAATTTGTCATGTAATAAATGTAATGATAAAAGTTTGGGTTTAGCAAACATGTGTTCAAAAGTAGAAATGTTTTGTTGAAGAAAAATAATCTTTAATCTTTTGAAGAGTGAGTTTAATGTACAAGTTTTTAATATATTTTTTATATTTAATATTTTAAAATGTGCTTTTGAGATATAGGTGGTTAGTATTTGACTAAAAGTTTTGTTATGTTATTTTTTGCAATAAAAGTTGACATTTCTTTTAAACAAAGTTGAAAATTACAATCATTTTTATAAGCACTAATAGTATTTTTTTCAAATATATTTTAAAAAATAAATAATAGATTTAATGGATAAACTTAATATACTATTTGTATAAAAATATAACTATGTTAATCTTTAACTTTAATATACTATTTGGTTTTGCATCTAAAATTAGGTTGTGATTTGCAGGATTCCACTAAAAATGTGATTTTTTTTCACTTATTTATTGTTCAACAAATACAAACTAATTCAAAAAAATAAAAACATTTTAATACAAAAAAAATGAAATAGGAGCTTCCGAGAAACAATTTCAAATTATTATATTTCACATGGTGATAATAATATGTTGTTTGCACTTTTTTATATTGATGAGTTCTATTGACACTTAATTGGACAAGATGTTTTTAATTCTTGTTCAACAAAAAATAAGTGGTTCACTAGAGCTGTCGCTCGAGACACCTGTGAGGTTTTATTCTTGGTTCACAGGTGTGTCTAGTGAATCACTTACTTTTTGTTGACACGACTCTTTTTTAATTTTCAAGACTAATGAAACCGAAATACGCAAGGTATTGAATATTCTTTCAATATATGAAGTCTCTTTTGGGCCAAGCCATAAATCTTATCAAATCTAAAGCTCCTTTCTATAGGAACATTCCTCGACATACTTGCATAAAAACCTAGAGTTGGATCATACCTTGGGGCAAGGTCCTTTTCTAAAGCGGGAAAATAAGTTCTTATCAAAGCAGTGGCTTAATCGATTCCATCATATTGCATGAGTGTGTTCAAAATTCCACCATAATTGGCTGATGAAATCGAAAAAATATGAGTTCATATTGGTGGGGGTCCAAGAGGAATGGTAGAAGAGGTATAAAATGGTTGCGATGGGAGAAAATGCCAGTCCATAAGGCACAAGGTGGTCTTGGTTTTCTGACCTCCATGGATTTAATCTAGCTCTTCTTGGGAAGCAAGGGTGGCATCATACGTCCAACACTGATACTATCACACATAAAATTTTCAAAGCTAAATATTTCCCTCAAGAGGACTTCTTAAATGGGACTTTGGATCATAATTCAAGCTTCGTTTGACGTAGTATCATGGCTTCTCAAGACCTTTTACGTAAAGGTTATAGATGGAGAATAGGAGATGGGTCCGTTATCAACATATGGACTGAGCCTTGGATTCGCAATCACCAAAATCACAAGCGTTGCACCCCTATGGTTGAATGATATGTTTGGCTCACTATTTATGATATTATATATGCATATTCAAGATTATGGAACCATAACATGATGCTCTTGACCATATTTAACTCTCAAACCATAATGTGTATTCCTCTGCACCCGTATTCCCAACAAGATCAACGCATTTGGAAAGGCACTGGACAAGGTATGTTACTGGATCCCTTTTTTTTTCTTTCAACAATAAACACTCTTCATTTAATAACTAGAACAACCATAGATACAATCCATATGCTAATAGGAGTTCCTTTCCCCCCATACATATACATCAAAAATATATATTTGAAAAAAATACAGTTTTTTTGCCTTCCAAATATGCATTTCTAGACAAAAATATAATTTTTTGTCCTCTAAATGTATATTTTCTGACAGAATTGTAGTGTTTTTAGAAAGATAAAGAGGTTAAAAATCGTTCTCACAACTAGATTGAACAACATGGGTTGCGGTATTCCCCATCCACATTTTAAAACAAACACAAATTACTAAGCAAACTAAGCACATACCAACAATAAACTTAGAAAGCTTAAAAGCCAATGGGGCATTGCCAAACCAACATCTTAATCCTAACAATCAAACCAATTTCTTCTATACATGATCAATGGTCAAGGACAAATGAGGACCACAATCTTTAATCTTATCAAATTATGAATAATTTGTTTAGCTTATGGAGGTTCAAATCGACTAAAAGTGATCTAAGATGTAACTATGTGCTCGAGAACCATAAGCAGAGTCGAGAGAATACTGAGATTGGCAACAACCACTATTAGCATTATATTGCGAAATGCAATTTCAAAAGGTAAACATAACTTATGGAGCTTTTCACAAAGACCATAAATACAAGCGTGAGAACAATCCAAAAATAACTGACACATAATAAGAAGGTAAACGAGTGTAAACTAACATACCATCAATACATAAATATTTATATCTTAAGCAAAAAAATAGGCCATTTCATTGTTTGTAATAGCAAAAGAAGATAAAAAGTTTCGAGTACATACATAATCTAATTGTAATTTCTTTTTATATAGATTCGATAAAGTAATTTGTTTTCAGTTTACTTTTTTCAATGACCGGGATCCCATCCCATCCCTTCTTTATGCTATACCTTGATAACTTTAATACAACAATTTCAGAACAACTGTCAATGTATTTACGATCTGTGTGCTTAATGTATTTTGTTTTAATTCCAGGATAGAGGTAATGGCAAAGCCAAATCCTAATAAATATGAATTTACATTGCAAAGTGCTCTACATTGGAGGCAGCACAATTAGATCTATAGACAACTAATGTTATACCTCATAAAAGGAAGCTGCTGGATTTCAAATGACATTGTATTTTCCTTTTCCAGTGAAACAAAAGTAGTTTTCTTGAAAATATGTAAACTCCCAGAACCCATGATATCTGGTTATTGCTCTATACACTATCTACATGAAGAATTCTGTATGACCAATAACTGATGGTTGCAATCAATGCAAAAACTGCATTTCATTTCTGCATTAACAGTTGTAAAGACTACAAAGAAGTATTCAAAAACAAAATATAGGAAAGAAATCAGGAAGAAAATTCCTTTGATGTTATATAACAATACAATAAGTGAGACCACAATGTAAGCAACCTTACAAGTCAAAATTCATCATCAATTTTGAAAAAGATTTAGGCATAACCCTAGTATGACAAAAACAATGTAGAAGAGGAATCAAAAAGCAAACTCCTCTTATGTTCTATGATAGTACAAAAAGTGATGCCACAATGTAAGCAACCTTGCAAGTTAAAATTTCTTGAACAAAATTGTAAAAGATTTAACAACTATCAAGTGAAATTAACAAAGACCTAATTTAAGCATGAGCCTCGTGTTTCCTTTTCATTCTCTTCTTAGACAGTTCCCCGGATCTATCTTCACTTCTCTCTTCGAACCTCACATTCTCACTAGCGGTTTCGTATCTCTTTTTCGACCTAATTTCTATCTCCTGAGGACTAACTATCCCTCCATTTTCAACCTTCACACCGTTACTTATCTTTTTTTCAGTCTCTTCCCATTGTTCTTGTTCATTTGCAATCTCACCTTCTACATTTTTATCCTTCTTTTTCTCCTTTTTTTGTTTCTTTCCCTCCTCCATCTCTCCTTCATTTCCATGACCCAATTCAATTTCATTTTGTTCACTCTTAGGTATTTTTCCATCACCTTCCCTATCTTCATGCTTCTTCTTTTTATCTTTCTTATGCTTCTCAATTCCACCTACAACAGAACCATTAATTTCTTCACCAAATTTAACAGCACTCTGAGTCGACTTTTCATCGCATTGACTTCCAACCTCGTTTTCGGATTTCACATCAACACTCCTAACAGAATTTCCAACAACTCTGCCACTGTCATATGTTGTATGGCTTTGGCGATTCTTTCTATGAGAGCGCGACGGTTTAAGATCCTTATGAAGGTGGTTGAGCTCGGTGAAAGCGTCGGAAGCACGGTGGAGATATGCATTGATGACATTTGAAGCACCATTGTCAGCAGAGACAAATTTGGAGAGAATTTTGGTAGCTTTTGAAAGTGATATCTCTTTGGATGAATCACAAGTTCCAGAAATTGTTTTCATCTTCCTCACCTTTCACCTTCACACAAATACAAATAGCTAGAATCAATAACTAGTTAAAAACTAAATTATGTTGTTAATCGCACCGCAAATCGTCGAGAATAGAGCTCTGCTCTGCTGCGACGAGACTATTGATGTGGTGGCTATGGCAGGTGCAATTCGCATTCTAGAGCGATACAGGAAAGGGTAAGGGAAATCTGAAAGAAAGAAAAGTGAAAACCTGGTGGACTCTGGCGGCAATCTTCCAGGACAACTCTGCGTTTTCCGGCCAGATTTGGCTTTTCCGGGAAGTGAGTTGAGTCAAGGAAGTCTTAAGGTTTTTGTAGGCCTCTAGAATCTAAAAAATTGGGTCCCTAATAAAAAATGCAATTTTAATAATTAGAATTAGAATAAGAATCAAATCAGTTAAAAAATGCAGAATTGAGTTCAACAACTAACAATAGCAGCATCAAATCAGAATTGAGTTCAGGAACTAACAACAACAGCATAAAATCAGAATCACATAATGCAAAATTCAAAATCTACCGATTATCATAACATCTAACAACATTAGATTCAACAACTAACAACTACAATTGGATTCAAAATCAGTTCCAACAACTAACAACAACAACAAAATTGGATTCAAAAACTACCAAAGAAAAAATCACAAAACCCTAAAACACCGATTTAGAGAGAACCATAAAATCAAAATCCCTAACATCAAGATTCAAGATTATAACCTTTGTTGAACGATCAATCTTCTCTACTGGATGGAGGATTGAAACGCGATTGGAGAAGGAAAACGCGATTTTCTGTTTCTATAGGTCGCGCGATTCAGACACGATTCGCGAATGCAAAACGCGCGACTGAGAGAGAAAAGGTCTCGCTCGGAGTCGCCGTCGGTGTCTGGTGGTGCGCAGTTAAGCTGCTGCCGCCGCCGTCACAGTGTGTAAGGAGAGGAGAGGAGACAAATTAGGGCCACAGATAGAGGTGTGCACCGTGAGTTTTGTGTGCATTTTGAATATTTTATTTTGTCGTAAATATAAAATTTTAAAAAAATAAAAAAAATTAGACATTTTATATTTATATTTTACTTTAATTGGTTATAATCATGAATTAAACAATTTATTTAAAATAAAGTAAAAATATAATTTGTCGGAATCACAAGTACAATGGTATGCATCATACGATAAAAAGCGTTTTACATTAGTTTTTTATTTTTATAAAATCATTCATTTATTATTATAATTTACTAAATTGATATCATTTTAATCTTTAAAATATAACTAACTGTAATTTAATTCAAAAGATTCTTTTAAAATAAATTTAATTCCTAAAATACGTCGATTAATTTTTTTTTAACAAATAAATGTTAACACTACTTTATATAATTACTAAAATTTTCGATAATTATTTCAATATCTTGATATGCAAAAGATCTTGAACTAAAAATTATCTTCTTTGCAATTTTTTTTTGATAAATCTTGTTTCAAACTAAATTCTAATAGTTTTATAATTCTTTTTTTTGTGGTAATAAATATTAACACTGCTCTATATAATTACTAACATTACATAACACTGCATTTAATCATCCAAACATGCTTGAAACAAGATTAAAACAAAAGTCAGTCACTTCACTAGTGAAGAATATAAAGTGGTTGAAGCTCTTCTTTTATTGCAAACATCATTCCAAAAGGAGAAGATTATGAAAATAGTTTTAAAAGGCAAAAAGATTTGCAAAGCAACATATAGTAAGGCGAAGAAACTTCAAAAAAGTGATTTGGAGAAGAGTCATAATATATTGTTTTTTAGCAAGAAACATATATTCTTGCCTTTGTTGACAGAAGGTGAAGATGCTAAAAAAAGAATGGATGTCGTTATCTACGATATGCAAGGTACTACATTCTCTAAAAAATATTATGTTCTCATGGGAAGAGTGGAAGAATTTCTTTGACGCACATGAATTGCAAGCAACTACAGATTGTATCATGATAGGGATGTTTTGTCATTTTAAAACCGATAACTTGTATTTTGCATTTAGTGTGAGAAGATCACTCGTCAAAAATAAAATAAAAAATCTTTTTAGATGCTCTTCAGCTTATTAGTAGTCATTTATAAAAAAAAAATTTGTTTTATTATTGGACGTAACTTGATGGAAATTAAAAAAAAAAATTTATTATTATTTTGAGTTTTATTTTATCTCTAAGTTAGATTTAATCATTTGTAACGTGTCAAAACTCGTTTATAAATTTCAACTTTATTTTAAAATTGCAGAAAATACGGTATTCTTTTATGAGTATATGTGGTTGCAATAACTAGAAAGATGTATAAAAAATTTGACATTTTATTTTTTTAGATTTTATTTTAATTGGTTACAACCATGAATTAAGCAATCAATTCAAAATAAAGTGAAAATATAGTTTGTCAAAATCATAAGTACAGTGGTGTGCATCATGGGATAAAAAGCGTTGTACATTAGTTCTTTGTTTTTATAAAACCATTCATTTATCATTGTAATATATTAAATTGATATCGATTTAGCTTTTAAAATATAAGTAACTATAATCTAATTTAAAAAAAAATCAAAACAAATTTAATATATGTGGATTGATTTTTTTTTTTACGAATGGTACTTTTTTATATGACATGAGACTTATATCATTTTAAAAAATTAATATCAATTTAACATTTATTAATATTATAAATATCTACAACAAATAAATATTTTAAATTAGCTCGATATTGTTAAGATTTCTGATAATTATTTCAATCTTGTTATGTAAAAGATTGGAACCAAAAATTATCTTTTTGCAAAAAATTTTGTTTTTGAGAAATTTTGTTGCAAATTTAAATTCAAATTAAATTCTAATAGTTTTATAATTCTATTTTTTTTTTGTTCTAATAAGTATTATGACTAAACTTTTAACTAAACTTTACTAATTCTAGATTAAAAGAGTTAGATGTAGAGGACTAAGACAAAAATATTATCACAAGTCTTGTGAATCAATGTCATCAACATTTGTGTGCATCATTTTTGGGTTGAAGAAAATTGACCATTTTCAATGAATATATTGTGCAAACTCTTCGAGATCAATCTTTTAACAAATATAAGATTGATAATTTGTAAATTTATTAGTAGATGCTCAAAGAGTCGTTTTCGTCTTAAGTAGAAAATATGGGAGGGTTGGTGGGAAAAAAAGTGTTTCTATAACTGTATTTTTTTTCATTATTTGTACTTACTTCATTTTTCATTTATAAAATTCAACTATATATTCTTTCTGTTTTACGATGAGGGTTACTTTATCAATTTTTTGATACCTCCATTGACTTTCTAGCAAGGTATCTTGGGGAAAAAAGCTTTTTCATCCCTTCCATACGGCTTAAATGGAAATGGCAACTTCAAAAAATAAAAATCGCTGCCAAGTGCCAATCAATTTCTCCAATATTTTGTATAAAAGTTTGAAACAAGACACTGACGAAGACCCAAACTTAAAAAGTTGGTCCAACATTCCTCCTTGATTTAACGGGCCCAAAAGTCTGCACGGCCCACGGGCTCAAATTTCACCATACACAACATTCAGAAAATGTCTTCTCAGCCCAGGAGAGTGTGACTTTTCCAATTATTTGCAATATATGCAATTGTTTTGCAGCAATTTATTATCTTAAATACAAATGGTGTAATAAATAAAAAAATACCAATGTAAGAAAGTTAAGGAATTAATTAATCAATTGGTTGTTTATTCACAGGATTGAGTCTAGCAGAAGAGCTAAGAGTCTACTTGATTCGTAGGATATGATACAGACAAAATATAATATAAAGTTGAATAATAGTATGATATAATATAATAGAATAAATATTATTATATTGAGTGTTTGATCCACGTTATAACAATATTTTATTTTTCATGTAATTGTTACACATTTCAATATTTTATCAATATAATATATATTATATTTAAATAATAAAATTACCACTGTGAATAATTACATATTAGTTTTTTTAAAGTTAACTTATTATACTATAAATTAACAAAAAATACTAAAAAAATAAATAAGTAATGAAATGATTTTATATTTAAAACTATTCATTGACACTACTACATAAACAATTGATTTTAAAAATAAAAAAATCACGAGTAACTAAATAATTCTATTTTATTTATTATAATATAAATAAAGATATAATATATATAAAGATATAATATATATATATATATATTACATGTAAATGACAGAAATACCCTTGTGAACAAATTATATTTATTTAAATTTTCATGTTTTTAATTTTAAATACTAATTTATTAAATTATATAAAAAAAAACAAAACTATCATTGTCATAAAATCATAAACATTTTTTAAATTAATTATTAATATTTCATTTTTAAGTTTAAAATCAAATTCTATTAATTATTTTTATGTTTATATTTAATTAGATTTACATTTTTATATTTTATATTCTATTTTATAAATTGTTTTTATATTTTAATTTTATATTTTATAAAAATAATTAAGTAAATTAATGTTCTTATCCTATCCTGTTAGTTTCTAACTCAACTCATATTTATAAATTTAAACTAGAAAGACATAACAAAATAGAGTTATGAATTAACTTATCATATCATGTTAGATCATCAAACACCGGATTCAGACAATATATAATAACTTATTCATATTCTATCTTTTATTACGTGCATCAAACGGACCATTAGACTCTTACCACATAGTAAAGTTAACTTTGAATTATAGAAATATATACATTTAGTGTTCTCAAATAGATTACTTGAGAAAATCAATTGCTTGTTTTGTTTTTTAAGTTAAGGTAATTATTAATGAAAAGTAAATCAATTAGTTATACGGTTTTAACTTTTAAGATGACAAATAATTGTATGAGTAATTGTAATTGTTATCAATATTGATTTACTTTTATAAAAATATGCATATTGAGATCGTTTTAGTATATAATAAGAGACAATAATTTTTTAATGTTCAGTCAAAAAATAACTGTTAAATCATATTGATACTTTTTTTCTTTTCAAACTCTTGGTGTATACCATGGAAAACCCGCTATTTGTGGTGATTTTATTTCATTTTTTATGATTCGTTTCTATGAGGGGAAACCCGCTGTTTGTGGAGATTTTATTTCAGTTTTTATGATTCGTTTATATTTTTTCTTTCGACTTTTTAGTAGAGTTTATTAGAGTGAGCTCATATAATGTTGTTTCGAGTTTTGAAAACAGTTTATGCCACTGAAAATATTACTGGGTTGAGTCGCGGACTAGATTGCTCTCTTTAAGCCGTTTCGCGGCACTGCCCAAATTGTGCAAGGCAGACCATCAACCACGCCGTCTTCAGGATAAAACAGCTCAGTTACTCTGTATCGGATTTTCACTGCACCGTGAAAAACCGTTCTAGAATTACACCCTCAGTATGACAGTCTAATGGCTGCCACTCGTAATATGGTACTAAGACAACTCGAAAGAAAGAAAATGTATAAGTAAGAATATGGAGGGAGAAGAAGAGAAAAACCACGGAAGAATTGAGAGCTTTTGGTGTGCTTTACAAATGAGCAGAATACTCTATTTATAGAGGAGATCTGCTACTAGATCTAAGGAATTTTGTGATCCATCAGACCAGACTCACACTAAAAACGTGTCCCATTATTCTAGATTTGGTTGACTCCGAAATTTCCAGGGTATTGATCAAGTACGCGGCCACATGACTTACTGGATCAGAAATAAAGTGTTGACTCGGTGGAGAAATCTTTTAAATTTTAATAGATTTTTTTTCAAAAATCTAATTTTTTTTATCTCTCTCTCTCCCCCTCCATATTTCCAAATTTTAAGAACATTTAACTCAATTCAACTCTTCAATGATGAATAATTCAAATGATTTGATTACAAGATCCGATTCAACTTATATTTCACAAACCTATCGCTATTCTCTATTCCTCAAAATCTCCCAACTTTTCCTCTTTCCTACACCTTATTTTATTTCCTCCATGGTTCATTTATGCATTTTCATATCTCTCTTATTCATTTGTCTTTCTCCTTTCTCCCATGCTATTTTCTCGTTACATTAATAAGAATATTGTTTTTCACTGATTTTGGTTTCTATAAAAATGTATAGTTATGTTTTTAATTTTAAAGCATATCCAAATGATATTTTAAAAAATCATTACAAATATAATCACAAATAATCAAAATTATTTTTTTCACTTTTTATTAGACAAACAACATTTTTTTATAGACAATAAAATAGTTGTTATGCTATCTTATAAGTGTTAATATGACTATTAACTTTTTATTACTTTACTCATGTTGTACATGTAATAAGTAAAAAAATTAGTAGAACATGAATTTTTTAAATTACATCGATTTTAAGATCCACGTTTAAGGTGTGTGTGATACTTCAATTTTAGTATGTGATATAATCTACAAAATAGTTCAAATCATGATAATGGCTCTCAAAATAAAAATAAATTGATAACTTTTTCAATGCATCATTGAAAAATTTAACTAACATGACAATAACGATGATCAATATAATTAATCTTTAAGATATTACATATCATGATAATAAATCTTAAAATAAAAATATATTATTAATCTACTTTGTACATCCTTAAAAAAAAATAGAACTGATAGCAATAAAAATATTGCATATATATATAAAAGTAACGATTATCGAAATGAAAATAAATTATTAATTTATTCATACATCACAGAAGATTATGTTGATAGAATTACGATGATTGCCATGATTTTAAATATGTGAAATTGAATTTTATAAAAATAATTTAAATTTTAACAAATAAAACAAGTTATATAAAAAATACTGTGTCAGAGAATGTGTAGTAACCATTTTTATCAATAATTGCTTAAAATTTATTTAGGCATTTAAAATCATATCAAATATTATAACTGTGAACCTGTTCAAATTCAAGAACATGAACAAAATATGCTAATTTGTGGAGGACTACTACAACTATATATATATATATATATATATATATATATATATATATATATATATATATATATATATATATATATATATTACTTAATAAGACATAAACTTAAAAGTATTTTGTTATTGAAAGATTTTAAAAATCATAACAATTTTATTTATATTAATTCGAATCTTATAATTTATTTATTACATTTTGTCATTCAATATTATAAATTTATGAAATATTTTGAAATCTTAAAAATTCTTATATTATAGATTCATAATTATAATACTTTGATCGGAAATAACCTTTTAAAATCTAAATATTCATACAAAGTTTTTTAAAATTTTCAAATATTTTTTATCTCAAAATATTCTTTTAATAATAACTACTGCACTAACTATATATTTACTTTTTTTTTTACTCTTATCCTTTATGGTTAAATAGCATAATGATTATTTAAAAAAAAAATTGCAAAATAAAAATAAAAATTAAGCATAATGATTTTCACAATACTAAATGTGTACTAGGTAGGAACTCCTTCCCCTCACCTACCCCCATGGCCAAATGGGATTATTTTATTTCTTTGTTGGTAAGCTGATTCAATCAAAATATTGAGTAATCATCCCATTTTTATTGCTATTCAAATGAGAACCACTACGTGCTTGCTTCAATCTGTTACAAAATCACATATTCATCCATTTATGTCTCATATTATTTAAAAATATTTTAATAAATATCTACATGATAAAATTGCATATGAATGTTGGTCACTCACATATCAAAAAAATTGAATTTATTATCTCCTCACTCACCAATTGAGATTGTCCTACCCAGACTTAAAGGAAGAGTCTACCTGAATCAAAACCTCACATTCCGACTGTGATAGTTCCTTAATTCCTCCTTTACAACATTCATTATACTCTGTCCTCCCATACACCACTCACTTCCCTCTCACTATCTCATCAAATTCATTAATTAACATTTACCTCAAAAATCCCACTAAAAATATTGCCCCTTTAATAATGAATTATTATTATTATATAGAAAAATTAAACAAATATTAATTAAACTTTGTGTAACTCTAATCTAACTTCAAATTATCAAAGTCTATTTCCTTTAAAAACCAAAAAATTAAAACAAAAAAAATCAACCCTTTTGTTTCTTTCTTCCTCTTAGTTAGACACAAAAAGATAAGACTATTGTGAAAGAGAATCAGCCACCAAAACAACAAATCTTCAGAATCCAACAATTATAAAAAACAAAAAATCAACTTTTTTTCCTACCAAAATAATTATAACACACCCTTTAATGCCTTCCACTGAAACTCAATCCTCAAATCTTGAATACCTTCCATTCATTCGTTCTTTCCACAGTTTGTGGTGTTTTATTTTTCCTATGAAGACAGTGTGATGATAGATAACATTGAATCTGTCGTTTTCCTTCAAAGGTGGGCGCATAATCACCAACCACCTACCCTTTTTCCTCCACCAGATCTTCAATTTAGCACTACTTTTTATCACCCCCACACACATAAATAGTTTTATTAATCCTTATTTTACTCATTCATTTCCAAAATTTCATTATTATTACTATATATTTATACCAATATAAATTCATATTCAATCACATTTATTATCACAATAATTTTTTTGACTTCACTAATTCAAATTCATAATATAAATTTAAAACTGACAATATAAAAAATTAATTTATTATTTATATATAACGTTAACGACACTAATATCAAAATTATTGATTAAATTTTTATTAGAAAAAAAGTTAATAAGCTAATCGAAACCAACCCATAAATTTATCACTAATAATAATAATAATAATATAATAAATAATATTTTTACTATATTAAAGGGCTACATTATCACCACCATACACCCTTCACTCACACACACTTCAATGGATTCATAACTACAACAGCATCATCAACTTCCACAAAATAAAAAAACACATTTTTCTCTGTTCTGTTTTGCTTTGCAACAGCATTCATGGAACGTGCTCGTAGACTCGCAAACCGTGCAACTCTGAAGCGTCTTCTTTCAGAGGCAAAACAAAATCGAAACAATGAATCAATATGTAACAGTTCAACAACACCAATCCCTTCTTCAAGGTACGTTTCCTCTGTTTCAAACTCTGTTCACAGAACAAGAGGATCCAAACAAGAAAACATTTTCACAAGAAAACCCAATGTTCCACGAAGCGTGGTTGGTTTTCTCGGTATTGGGTACCCTTCACAATCTCGATCCATAACCGTAGAAGCTTTAAAACCAAGTGACACATTCCCAAGACGCCATAACTCAGCAACACCAGAAGAACAAACAAAAATGGCTGAATCATGTGGTTTCAATACCCTTGATTCACTTGTTGATGCAACAGTTCCTAAATCAATCCGTTTAAAAGAAATGAAATTTAACAAATTCGATGGAGGGTTAACAGAAGGTCAAATGATTGAACACATGAAAGATTTAGCTTCAAAAAACAAGATTTTTAAATCTTTCATTGGAATGGGTTACTATAACACACATGTTCCACCTGTGATTTTGAGGAACATAATGGAGAATCCTGCTTGGTATACTCAGTATACACCTTATCAAGCCGAGATTTCACAAGGTCGGCTTGAATCACTTTTGAATTTTCAAACCATGATTACTGATCTCACTGGTTTGCCTATGTCAAATGCTTCATTGCTTGATGAAGGTACTGCTGCAGCTGAAGCAATGTCTATGTGTAATAATATTCAAAAGGGTAAGAAGAAAACTTTTATTATTGCTAGTAATTGTCATCCACAAACAATTGACATATGTAAGACAAGAGCTGATGGATTTGAGTTGAAAGTTGTGGTGAAAGATATTAAGGATATTGATTACAAATCTGGTGATGTTTGTGGTGTTCTTGTTCAGTATCCTGGTACTGAAGGTGAGGTTTTGGATTATGGTGAGTTTATTAAGAAGGCTCATGCTAATGAGGTTAAGGTTGTTATGGCAAGTGATTTGTTGGCGTTGACTGTTTTGAAGCCTCCTGGTGAGTTTGGTGCTGATATTGTTGTTGGTTCAGCTCAGAGATTTGGTGTTCCAATGGGATATGGAGGTCCTCATGCTGCTTTTTTGGCTACTTCACAAGAGTATAAGAGGATGATGCCTGGTAGAATTATTGGTGTTAGTGTTGATTCTTCTGGAAAGAGTGCTTTGAGGATGGCTATGCAAACTAGGGAGCAGCATATTCGTAGGGATAAGGCTACCAGCAACATTTGTACTGCTCAGGTAACAACTTTGCTGATTTGGTTCAGTCAATTTTAAGTTATATATTTAGTAGTCTTTACTTCAGTGTTGCAATCTTTTTTATATAACTGAAAGTCGCATCAAATATGGCTGATGCAACCTCAATCACCGTTGCGTTGCTGTCAAAAAGATATAATAAATCTTGATGTCGCAGGCCTTATTTTGAAACCCCTTTTATAGGAAGCGGTCATTTTTGGTGTGCAAGAGCTATTTATAATTTAATTTCTAATAATATACATGATATCAATTAACTACGATTTGTATTCAAATATATACCTGAAAAGTGAAAACTATGGTTAATTGTGTTCTGGTTAATGAGTTGCAATACTTTGATATATTGATTAACCATCTATTGAACGTAACTAACCACATATTTGAATTGCATTAACCATACAAATTGTTGTTGAAATTTTTGTTGTCAAAATAACACAGCTCTTCATAAATATCGTGTTTAGGATGGATTCATCTTTTGTATTGCTATGTTCCTAGAGCAATGTTTGATTTTTTTTTTGCATGAGTGAATTGGTTGAGAATTTTATTTGATTCTGTTTGGTTTTGTTTAGGCATTGCTTGCAAACATGGCTGCCATGTATGCTGTATACCATGGACCTGAAGGACTTAAAACCATTGCACAAAGGGTTCATGGTCTTGCTGGTGTATTTGCTCTTGGATTAAAGAAACTTGGAACCGTGGAAGTTCAGGATCTTCCCTTCTTTGACACTGTAAAGATTAAGACTTCAAATGCCAAAGCAATTGCAGATGCTGCTGTCAAAAGTGAAATCAATTTGAGAGTTGTAGATGGAAACACTGTAAGTGTTGCTTTTTTGTTTGAACAAATCATTTTGACTGTATTTTACATGTCTTTGGATTATGATGGAGAGCTTTTTTGCTTTTCAGATCACTGTTGCTTTTGATGAAACAACCACATTAGAGGATGTTGATAAGCTTTTCAAAGTTTTTGCTGGTGCCAAATCTGTAAGTGTAATCATATATTGTATATCCTTTTTCACAATTATCAGTTGTATGATTAAAGTCTGTTTGGATCGGCTAATTTGAGCCTATCTATTGGTAATAGAAACTTGTGAGACTGTTTGAAAGAGTGTTCAGCTTATTTCCATAAAATCTTCAGGATAACTTATGAATAAAACATATAGCTTGTATGAAAACAGTATGTCTTTATTTCTTCTTTTGTTATAGATATAGTTTATATATAAACGCTTATATGATAAGCGCACTTAATTAAGTTGATTATCCAAACAGAGTCTTACTCATCTAATATTTTATCTGTACACAGGTTTCATTCACAGCTGCATCTCTTGCAGCTGAAGTTCACAGTGCAATTCCTTCTGGATTGGTTAGGGAGAGCCCTTATCTGACACACCCTATCTTTAACACGTATACCCCTTTTTCACAAAATTTCAGTTTATGTGGTTGAATTTTGGAAGCATACAACAATTTTATTTTATTTTTCATTTGTAGGTACCAAACTGAGCATGAGTTGCTGAGATACATTCATAGGTTACAATCAAAAGATCTCTCACTTTGCCACAGTATGATCCCACTTGGATCTTGTACAATGAAGCTGAATGCAACAACTGAAATGATGCCTGTGACATGGCCTAGCTTCACTGATATTCACCCTTTTGCACCAACTGAACAGGCTCAAGGTTATCAGGTAATAGGATGGTTACATAATCTTACAAAAATAGTGATACAAAAATATGTTTTTTTCAGCAGGATTTTTCTAGTTTAGAACCTACATAATTTGTTTCCAATTTTAATCTTTATTTTGCTTTCATAGGGACTAGAAGCACTGAGCTTTTGTAAAAATGACTAAAATTGAATAATATCTATGTAGCGACTAAACTTAAAAAGTCATTTTTTTAATAGCAACTAAGACTCATTTAACCCTATGTATGTTTTAATGCCTGAAAATATGGGATAGAGTTGTGACTCCTATGTCTAAACAAGCAAATTTTGTTCCAGGAAATGTTCAACAATTTGGGTGACCTGTTGTGTACCATCACTGGATTTGACTCATTTTCTCTGCAACCAAATGCTGGTGCTGCTGGAGAATATGCTGGACTCATGGTTATTCGTGCATATCATTTGGTATGGGAACTTTGACAATTATGGATGACTTTGTTTAACTTATGATAGGCCTGTTTGGTTTGACTTATTTAAACTTATCTATTGACAATTTCAACTGTTGGGGAGAGCTTATGGAAACAACTTAAGTTATTTTCAGCTTATTTCCATAAGCTCTCTAGGATAGCTTTTAAAAATAGGTTATAGTTTATATGAAAATAATTTGAATTAATTTATCTTTTCTTATAGAAATAATTTATACATAAGCACTTAATTAAGCTGTTTATCTAAATAGGGCCAATATTTATTAGACATCTATTGTTCTTCTGATTTACTTGTAGGATATTAAAGATTTTCAGTTTTGTTATAAATCCAACATTGAATTTTCCATTTCATCCAATAGTATGTAGCCTCAAATTGTGTTGTTTTCTCTTGTTAAATATCTAGAAAAATCGCAATGATTTTCCTATATTATTGCCTTGGATTAATTTTTTTACAAATTCTTTTGATACTTCTCACTTCTTATTGCCTTGGATTAATTGTAGTCGAGAGGCGACCACCACCGCAATGTTTGCATTATACCGGTCTCAGCACATGGTACAAATCCTGCTAGTGCTGCTATGTGTGGAATGAAAATTGTCACCATAGGAACTGATGCTAAGGGAAACATTAATATCGAAGAGTTGAAGAAGGCTGCTGAAAAACATAAGGACAACTTATCTGCATTTATGGTACAATAGGCTTCTTATAGAATCTTATGTTATTGATGATACACTAGTGAATTAAGAATATGGTCAAACTTGGAATCGTGTATATATTCATTTTGGTTTTTATTTAAATTGTAGGTAACATATCCTTCAACTCATGGTGTTTATGAAGAAGGTATTGATGATATTTGCAAGATCATCCATGATAATGGAGGTCAAGTATACATGGATGGTGCAAACATGAATGCACAGGTTTGTTTTTCTATGCATATCTTTAAGTCCATGTACTTTATGTTTGGACAATAGTTCTTAGGGTAGATATCATATCAATTCATGGTGATATTATGAAAGAAATATAGTTCAAGAAACTAATCTCTCTTTTTTGAGTCTTTTCCAATTCCGAGTTGATCCAAAATCTTCAATCATACTGTCTTCCAAAATCTTTCTTTGTCTTGATCCTCCGGTTTCCAAATTAATGCAACTCTGGTATTCTAGAGTTCTACCGGGATGTAAGTAAAGTCGGGTCAATGGTTGTTTCATCCAGAGATCAAACTTGGATACTTCTGGTCGATTTGACCTTGACTAAAGCTCATTAACGACTTGAGTCTAACCACTTGGTTTATTGTGTTCCAAAACTTGACAGTATAAAACTGATGCTTTTGTTGGTAGTTGCTACATACCATGTTGGGTCATAATTTAACAATTGTGCCAAATTTTCAAAAGATGTTTATTCAGTTATCATATTCATGCTATATGGGAAACTTGGTTCATGTTT
The DNA here is from genome assembly GCA_037974295.1 of Cicer cuneatum. NCBI lineage: Eukaryota > Viridiplantae > Streptophyta > Magnoliopsida > Fabales > Fabaceae > Cicer > Cicer cuneatum. Next base: position 75,834,436 of record JBBPBO010000001.1, on the reverse strand, counting down.
ACAGGTAGGACTTACAAGCCCAGGTTGGATTGGAGCAGATGTTTGCCATCTCAATCTCCATAAGACATTTTGCATTCCTCATGGAGGAGGCGGCCCTGGCATGGGTCCTATTGGTGTAAAGAAACACTTGGCACCATTTTTACCCTCACATCCTGTGGTAAGTACTCTTATCTAATTATGGAATACAATATGTATATCAGTAGTGCGTTGACCCGTGTGATGGACGGGTGAAATTTGCGGATTATGGTGCCACGCTTGATGCACAAAATAGCCAAAAATCTTTACAAGGGATAGTGATGAAAGAACATGGATTAATTGTACTTATATTTATATTATTTCAAGCATGAGCATAATTCTAAAAAGGATTTATAATGATAGGAAACTGTGCTTCGTTATACTGAATGATGTAAAAGAAATCCGACAAAAAATCTAATGACAAAACAGAAACAAACTCTAATAGGAAATGAGAATAATAATTAAAATATAACTTTAGATAAAAGTCAGATTTGGTGGCTTATACTATATTAAATTTTAGAAACCACATATCTATATGTATATACAAGTTTAATTATTATTTTCATTAGAAAGTGCATTGTTTTCACAGAATATGAAATTAGCTTTTAAGTTCCTACATATTGGATCGCATAGTTCCTCTTTATCTCATACATGAAACTAAGATTCTTGTAAAGATAAACATTTGCTTAACTTTGTTCTTTCTGTTTAATAACATCTTTGTGTTCCTATTTTTCTTATATCTGTTACTATAATGAAGGTGCCAACTGGTGGAATTCCTGCCCCTGAAAAATATCAACCACTTGGTTCCATCTCTGCTGCACCTTGGGGCTCAGCACTCATATTGCCAATCTCTTACACATACATAGCCATGATGGGTTCTCAAGGACTCACTGACGCCTCAAAGATAGCCATTTTGAATGCAAACTACATGGCAAAACGATTGGAGGTTTGAACTTTGTCATATATTACATTTATTTTTTAAATGGATCTCAGTTACCTACCTTTAGGATTAGTCTTTTGCAGAGTTGCACGTATGAATATCATGGTTTATCCTAAAAAAATCACATTTATTTTCTTTACGAATTTTTTTTTCTTTTCTTGTTAGTGTCATCTATGACGAACCTTGATTTTTTACTATACTTTGAATTCTATAGAACTATTACCCGGTTCTTTTCTGCGGAGTCAATGGAACAGTTGCTCATGAGTTCATTATTGACTTAAGAGGCTTTAAGGTTAGACCATTTGATGATTGAAGTTTCTTTTTCATTTAATCATATTATTCAAAGCTTTGCTTAATTATAAGGTATTTCCATTGTAGAACACTGCTGGAATAGAGCCTGAAGATGTTGCGAAACGTCTCATGGATTATGGATTTCATGGACCAACAATGTCATGGCCTGTGCCTGGTACACTCATGATTGAGCCTACTGAAAGTGAAAGCAAGGTATTTATGAACCTTAAGAAAAAAAAATTATCCTTGTTTTATTTGTGCCTCTTTTACTTTGCAATTTGACTCGTGTAGTTTGTTCTCTGATTCAACTAAACATTACTGCAGGCTGAGTTAGATAGGTTTTGTGATGCTCTTATTTCCATCAGAAAAGAAATTGCTGAGGTTGAGAAAGGAAATGCTGACATTCACAACAATGTCCTTAAGGTAAAAGATTTTTTGTTTTTGTTTACTACATGGAAAATGTTTTTCACTTATATGACATTAATTATGATGAAAACTACTTGTTTTAGTTCGATTATTTAATAGTATATGTTGAGAGTCCCACATCAGATATCAGATGAGATATGATTTAAAAATATGTTTATAAGGGGAAGAGAGTTCTCATCTTACAAACCGGTTTTGTAAGGGTTGAGTTAGCCCCGATCCACATTTTAAGATGGCGTCAAAGTCTATCCAAGATTCATTTGATCACCTGCTATCGAGCCACACTCTAGATATCCAGTGAGGGGTGTGTTGGGAATAAGACATCCCTCACTATACAAGTCATGTTTTGTAGGTTCGAGTTAAACTCAACCCAAATTCTAAAAGTATATATTATAGACAATTGGCTGCAATTTTTGTTAACAGATTCAACAACTTATTTCAAGCACTTTTGTGAGTGATTATCTAAAATGTTGTGCAGGGAGCCCCTCATCCACCATCACTGCTCATGGCTGATGCATGGACAAAACCATACTCCAGGGACTATGCAGCCTTCCCTGCTTCATGGCTCCGTGTTGCCAAGTTTTGGCCTACCACAGGTAATCATGTTGTTTATATAACTATATATATGTTTCCTTTGACATTCTTCTCATAGTTAACCTAACTACTCATCATCCCTTATGGATGTGTGTTTGAGTAAAATAGCTTGATTAAGTGCTTAATCAATAAGCTATTCTAGGAGTTTAATTAAGTGTGCATTCATAAGCTACTTCATAGTCTCATTTGCCATATGTAAGCTATGATATGAAGTTCATAAACAATGAGAGGATAAAAAATATATTCAAAGATTTTCCACAAGTTTTTATTCATGCACCCCACCTCCATTTTGGCCCCTTCAACCACAATTAATCATTTTTTATTTCACTCATTTGAGTTTATCTACTAATATCAGTATTTGTGAGAATGTTTGAATGAGCTTATAAAAACAACTTATGACATGTTCATAGGTTGTTTTCAACTTATTTCTTTAAACACTTCATGATAGCTTATATGAAAACAATTTAACTGTATTTTATCTTTTGTTATAAAAATAATTTATACATAAGCGCTTATATTATAAATGTTTCATTAATTTGTTTATCCAAACAGGTCGATAATGTATGTGTATAGGCCATAGGGGCTCATTATGATAGTAAATATATTAGATATATCTTGTGTTTGACTACATGTAATGCTTATGCACTAATATTTGGCCTGCATAATTTTTATTTGACTAATTCATTGACTAATAATATATAAATGTGATTTTTGTGTCTGAATCAGGACGTGTTGATAATGTGTATGGTGACCGCAACCTGATTTGCACACTTCAGCCAGCATCACAGGGTGTTGAAGAACAAGCAGCTGCCACAGCATAATAATAATAGTATTCCTCCATTGTTGTTACGTATTTTATTTTCAATTCCAGTTGTACATAAACTATTCCTATTCATACAGTCACTGCATCTATTGACTTTATGATAATGATGATAATCCACTGCTCTTAAGTTTCATTCAACCACAACTCATATGCCATATCCCTCTCCTCAATCTAAAAGGCTCTAAGCAAGAATGAAAGTTTCTCCTATACAGAAAACCAAAGAAAAAAAGTATATATTATATTGCTGCTGCCATTTAGATTCTTGGAATGTAGAGTATTTTATTCCTATACAGAAATGTGAAAAATGAATTTTATTAATGTGAATAAAAGAGCTTCTAAAACAACAAAAATATTACACCACTTAGCCCCAGTCATACGGCGATAGCTTGCGTGTGGTGGTTGGAGTGTGTTTTTTCCGTTCACAAATGTTTTTAGGTCTCACTAAGCTTCTTTGTCTTTTATATTTAAACCTATCTACTAATTAATTTTTAAGTCGCTAATTATTCCTCAATTAATTTGTTAAGGTCAATTTATTATCATCAATGTATTTCCCTTAATTTCTCAATTAATTTGTAGCATAAATTTTAAATAATAAATTCATTGATTTTATTTGGTAAATTGCTAATTGAATTATTGTTAATTGTAAACCACATACATATCACACAACAACACTGAACAATAGTAATTGACTATTGTTTATTGTAAACATTAATTTTTACCATATTGCAACGGTCACAATTTGTATTGTCAGTTTACTACACAAATTATTGCATCAATCTTATATACAATCACAATTACAATTTAAAAAAGTTTGCATTTAAGATTCTTCGTAATTTTTTGTAGAATCAAATTTGTCAGTTTTGATTTGCGATTTTCAATTTAAAGTCTCGATTCTTTCATTTATTTTCTTACTTATTTCTTTGTTTGTCCAATATCATTATAATCTTCAAAGTTTAATTCTTTTCACAATCTTTATTTTCTCTACATATATTCTAAATTGTTATTTTGTATTAGTTTGATCTTTTTCACAAATCAGTGAAGAAAATACGTTGCATAATCATTTACACTTTTTGTTAAATTGAAGAAGTAAAATTGGTGTTCTTTTCAATTGTCAAAAAGACCAACAATATTGTGTAGCTGCTATGGTAACATTATTTCATTTTTGAATTAATTATTTTTTGTGGTTTTGTACTATGATTTGATTGTGCTTCTGCATTTCATGTTTGAAAAGTCTACATATTTTCTATATGAATATATTGTACTGAACCTTATACTGATGAGAACCATAAAGGCATCTTCATTAGACCATAAATGCTAGACAGAAAAAAATTATATGTAAATTCTTTACTATGTTAAACCTAGTTTGGTTATTGAGCTAAAAGACGGTGGAAGAAATTTAAGCAAGTCCATAACACTAAAATAACTCTACTAATTTATTTTTATGGGTCTTAATTTTTATTTTTATTTCAATGTGTATATTTAGTATAATGAACTAAAACTTAAATCTTCTGTAATATTATTAAATAGGCTAAATAGTATCTGTGGTCCCTTAACTTAATTTCAGTTAACGTTTTAGTCATTTATCTTTTTTTTTCCCGATTTGGTTCTTTATTTTAATTTTAAGTAACAATTTGATCCTTTATGTTTTAAAATATCAACAATGTTATCCTTTTTTTTTACAAAAATTCAAAAAACTCATCAAAATTTTCAACCAAAACCCATAAAATTAATTATATTCTTTAATATAATACAAATTTCATCAAATTCGTAACTCAAATCTTCAAATAAACTCATATTTCTAATTTAGAATTAGAAATATGAGTTTATTTGAAGATTTAAGTTTCGAATTTGATGAAATTTGTATTATATTGAAGCATACAAATAATTTTATGGGTTTTGGTTGAAAATTTTGATGAATTTTTTGAATTTTTGTAAAAAAAAAGGATAATATTGTTGACATTTTAAAACATAAAGGATCAAATTGTTACTTAAAATTAAAATAAAGGACCAAATTGGAAAAAAAAAAAGATAAAGGACTAAAACGTTAACTAAAATTAAGTTAAGGGACCACGGGTGCTATTTAACCTATTAAATATATAACAATGCAAATAAGATTTCTACAATTTTTACAATTATAGACACCTTAACTATGATTATGGAATATATTTAATTCTCATAACATAATAGTTAAACTTTTAATGTTTTCGAGCATCAATTGTCATTTACATCTTTATAAATAATTTCCAAAATTTTGAACTTTTCGACATTTCAGTAAAATACATTGATAAATAATTAATTCTTTCACTAAATTTTAATTCTACAATATCAAAATAATTTTATATATCTCCGAACTCAACTCCTAATATGTTGATATTTTACAACAGATTTATTTAAAAGATAATTTTTTACTAAAAATTGGCACTTTTAAATCTCCACATTTAAGAGAGAAAAAAAAATAGAATTAGATTAATTTCATAAATAAACCCACACAGGTATACATCTAGTTTCAGATAAATTATACATTTATACTAGAAAGTTTATGGTCGGTTTTGATTGGTTTTGGATAGTTTGTTATCCACATCAATAAAAATTCTTTGATTTGAGTTGAATAAAGTCAATTAGATTATTTAAAGGAAAACAAATTTATAAATTTCAAACATAGAAATTATACTTTTTGTAGCAAAATTCCAATACTTTACATAGTAAAAAAAAAGTCTATTAAATAATAATACAAAAACAATACAACTTTTTTTGTCTTATCTTAAATTTAATTTTATTATTAAACTTCATAATAAAAAAATGGTATTATATCATTAAAAAAGAGTATTATAAAATTTGTTAATATACATTAATGCGGTTAACTGCAATTATTTTTAGTAATGAAATAGTAATTTATTTGTCTTTAAATTCTAGCTAACTCACAAATATTGATGTTATTAAATTAAATGTCTTTTCCAAAATCATCATAGTTGTGTAAATTAATTATTGTACTATTTCTTCTAAGATGAAAAACAGCAATTTATTTTTAATTTTGATACTATTGAAGATAATTTTGATATTATTAAAAATATGCTACACCAAATTTTTCAATTCTCCTTATTATATTTATATGTATATGTATGTATGTAGATTTTATTTTATAATAATAATAATAATAATAATAATAATAATAATAATAATAATAATAATAATAATAATAATAATAATAATAATATACTCTCAAAAGAGGGTATATGTTTTTTTAGATAAAAAATAAAGTTAAAGAGAAGAATAATTAATATAATTGTTCCATATAGAATTGCAACCATGTCTTTTAATATCATAATATCACGTTCCTACCGCCAAATTGCTACTTTGAAGACAAAAAAGAGGGTATAGTATATTCCATTGATTATCCTTAAAAAGATGGTTATGAAATTGTTGCCTTACTCCAAAAATATAGGTATTTTTAATCATCCTTTTTCAAAGCTCGAAGTAATTTTTGTTTGAAAATAAAGTGAATATAATAGTTATTTTAACTCCTATCTCAACTTACAAATACGATATTGTTGAAATTAATTTTTGTTTGAAAATAAAGTGAATATAATAGTTATTTTAACTCCTATCTCAACTTACAAATACGATATTGTTGAAATTTATTATTTTTTATGACAATATTGTTGAAATTTATTATTTTTATAAGACAAAAATAAATGAATACTATATTCTATGCACAGTTAAGGAAACACAACTCAATTTTATTTTTTCTTTACAAAACACAATTTATTTTTATATATAAAAAAGTAAAAAAAACACAATTTATTTTAGTCATTGAATTTTTCACCAAAAGAGAAAAGTAAAATAGAGATATATTTGATTAAAAAAAAAGATAAAAATAATTTTAATTAAAAGTGTATTTGATGGTTTAAATAAAGAGAGATTTTAAATAAATTTTAAGTGTATTTAAACATCTTTTATTTTCTTCAAATTTCCTAAAACAGAATGACGGTAAAATGAGATTTATGCGAAATTTTAATGTCACATCTTCCTCTTAAAAGTTAAATTAAATACATATAATTTAAAAAAATTATATTCCCTCTCCTTCATCTACCCTTTTAAGTAAACAGACCTAAACGATGACATGATATTAGGTGGAAAAATTTACCTCATATTTTTACATTTGTATTTATACTTCATAAATTTTTAAAAATGTAGAATATATCATTAATTTTTTTACTGTTTTACCAACTTAAATTTACTTTTTTTTTACCATTTAAAGATTTTTAGACAATAAATTTTTTTTTTAAAAGTTCTCAGAAAACATGTTAAAAAGATTTTCGATACACAAGAATTCTACCGAAAAACTTTAAAAAAGTTTTCGGGTACAGAAGATTTTTACTGAAAAACTTTTACATAAACATAAAAATTAATATTAACGAAAAACTTTTATAAAGTTTTGTGGTATAATATGTGTTACCGGAAAACTTCTTCACAAATTTTCCAGTACAAACCAAAATTAATTTTAATTTTCTGGAACAATTAATTCTTTTAATTTTAATATGAACAATTTTAATTTTAATTTTAATTACCGGAAAAATTATTTTTATTTTTAACTCTTTTAATTTTCTGGAACAATTAATTCTTCATTTTCCTCACAAAAATTAAGAATTAAATTAATTAATTTAAAATATTCTCCTCTACTATCAATTTACCAAGATCGATAAATGTGTGACTCCATGAAATGAAGTTTTATATTCCATTTTGACAAGTCGCTGTTGACTTCTAACTAACAATTATTGTACATTCTATCTCATATCTATTTTTCTTGATAAGTTTGAGTTCCAATTTCATGTGCATCTTTGAATCCGCTATCTACACAATAATTGGTGAAGCCTAAATATTTTGTAGTTAGAATTGGAAAAATAATGCCAAATGGCAGAAACTGCAGTATGGTTTGTTCTAAGGCAAGTGTACCAACTTCTAAAAGAGGAACAAACACTACTCAAAGATGTAAGCAGAGACTTAGAACACTTAAAAAATGAACTCGAATTCATTCGTGCCTTCTTAAAAGACGCAGATCAAAGAGCCACGTCAGATACCGAATTAGAAATCAAAGCTTGGGTGAAGCAATTGAGAGAATTATCATTTCGCATTGAAGATGTCATGGATCAATACATCATGGATGTGTCTCAACATCATCATCATGGTGGATACATAGCTAAACTCCAAAACCTTGCTGGTTTAATCAAATTGAAAACCATAAAACCTCGTCATCGAGTAGCGTGTGAAATTCAAGATATCAAATTGTCATTTCATGAAATCATAGAAAGATCTAAAAGGTACTATTAGAATTAGTTTTAGTTTTAACATTAGTTTTAGTTTTAGTTTTAATATTCTTAGGCTAGATACTGGTGCAAGTTTCTTTACCATTTCATTGGGAAAAAGAAGTGATTTGAAACTCTAAAGATGATGGATGCTACTTGTTAGAACGGTTTTTCTGGTATGTACGACTGAGACAATAAATCCATCGATGTCAAATCGAGAGACAAAAAATATGTTTATCAAAACTCAACTCGTGTATTCGATAACAATCAGGTCATTGTCTTAGTTGTAAAGATGAGGAGCATCGTTAACTTATAATTTCGAGGAGTGTTGTCTATCATTGTTAGAATTTCAGTTGACTTTTTAAGCGCTGATCTTTACAAGCTGATTATAGTAATTACTTTAGTATAACACTTATTGTGATCAACTTCATACTATTAATTCAAAATGATTATTTCCGTTAATTTTATTTTTCTATTTGTTGGACTCTACCATGGTTCTCAACAGATACAATTTACTTTCCTCACTCGAACAACAAGGATCAATTACAAAAGATGTTGTGGTGAAGTGGCATGATCCTGCTCGATTGGCTTCACTTTTCATTGAAGAAGATGAACTCATTGGATTTGAGAAACCTAGGGATGAAATTGTTGGTTGGTTGGTGGATGGAGAAGTGATAGATCGTAGTGTGATTTCGGTAGTTGGAATGGGGGGACTTGGGAAAACCACTCTTGCTAAAAATGTTTTTGATAATCCCCAAGTGAAAGGACACTTTGATTGTCGTGCATTTCTTGTAGTTTCTCAATCTTATACTGTTGAAGCTTTGTTGAGAAACATGATGATGCAGTTTTGTGAAGAAACTAAAGAACCTCTTCATCAAGGTATGTTGTAAATTGTTCATATTGGATATATATCTACATGTTTTTATTTTATGTTTAGGTGATATATGATTAAACAAGTAGTTAATCCTCATTTTTGTGGAGATTTTGTACCAATTTCTCTGTTGTCATATGAAAAGCATTTGGCTTTGGTCTTTTTGCTACTTAGGGTATGTTTGATTTGACTTGTTTGAGTTTATTTACTGACATAAATATTTGTGAGACAGTTAGAGAGAGCTTATGACATATTCATAAGTTGTTTTCAGCTTATCTCTATAAGTTCTCTATGATAGATTATGAAAATAACTTATATGAAAACAGTTTGACTTTATTTCATCTTTTGCTACAGAAATAGCTTATACGTAAGCATTTATACGATAAGTGTTTGCTTTTTCGCTAAAAAAACAATTGAAATCAAACTAGCTACTTGTTCTCTTGTGCTCTAGCTCTTATCCATTTCTGTTTTCTTACAAACTATCAAGAATTCATTGATTTTAAAGGGTGTCTGTAAGTGAGAGAAACTAAAATAACAAAGTATGTAATAGAAAACAAGTAGGAAAACATGTACAAAAAACCCTCATACACCAGAGTGACATCAAAGAACAACTTTCTACTCCACATCCTATGTTTGAAGGGGAAAATTGTCATTTATTGGCATGTTAAAATGAACTCACATTAATACTATGTGGTTGAAAATATCCACATCTTTTAGTAAACAACTCAATAGTTTCTCTTAAGGAGGTGTGTTAAACATTGAGATTTTTGTAAAAGACTTTAGGACTATGTTAGATATTTATGCTTATTTAGCTTTATGTACTTTGGTTGGTCTGGTTAGGTGCAAAAACATGTGTCGCTTCTTGATTTAAGAAATCAAAAGTTATGTATAGGAGTTTTTTATTTATTTATAAATTTCGACATGCTGTCCTATTAGAGACCTTCGGGCTTGGTCTTTTTTATGCTTGCAATGTTTTAACTCTGAAAAATTAATGAAACCAGTTGTCCTCTACTATTGCTGTTGTTTTCTCTAAAAAAGTCATATACATTTTTCTAATAGGTACAAACATGATGGACAGGATGCAACTCATTACTCTGGCAAGGTCTTACTTGCAGAGCAAAAGGTACGTAATTTGCTTCGATGACGTATGGACAATAAATTTTTGGGATGAAATCCAACTTGCCATACCTGATAACAAGAAAGGGAGTAGGATAATGATCACAACCAGGAATTTGGATGTTTCCAACTATTGTAGGAAAGATTCTTGTGTCCAAATGCACAAGTTGCAATCCTTGCCTCCAAACAAAGCATGGGAACTCTTTTGCAACAAGGCATTTCGATTTGATTTCAACGGAAATTGTCCACCAGAGCTCAAAGATATATCTGACGAGATCGTTCAAAAATGTGAGGGGTTGCCACTTGCAATTGTGGCTGTAGGAGGTCTCTTGTCAACTAAAGATAAAACTGTTTCTGAATGGAAAAAACTACGCCAAAATCTAAGTTTGGAGTTAGACCGTAATCCACATTTAGCTAACTTAGCAAGAATTTTAGGCCTTAGTTATGAGGACTTGCCACATTATTTGAAATCATGCATGTTGTATTTTGGTATATACCCAGAAGATTACTCAATTAGGAGTTCAAGGTTGATTCGACAATGGATAGCCGAGGGGTTTGTTAAACACGAAGTAGGGAAATCTTTGGAGGAAGTTGGAGAAGAATACTTGACAGAGTTGATCCATAGAAGCTTGGTTCATGTCTCCCGTGTTCACTATGATGGTAAAGCTACAGGCTGTCGAATCCATGATTTGTTACGAGAAATGATCATGAGAAAAATGAAGGATTTAAGTTTTTGTCATGTTGTCCATGAAGATAATCATGAACATATCTCTGATGTAATTGGAACGATCAGGCGATTGGCTGTAGAAACCAGTTCCAGCAATGTGCTAAGGAGCATTGAACACTTCCCTATACGATCCCTATATATATTCAATGCTTTTATAAACTTTCCTGATTACTTTGGGAGTAAGATCTTTGCAAAGTCTAAGCTTTTGAAAGTATTGGACTTGGAAGGTGCTTGGTTGAACTATGTTCCTGATGAAATTGGAAATCTTTTTCACTTAAAGTACTTGAGCTTAAGATATACAAATGTCAAGAATCTTCCTAAGTCCATTGGCAAACTACAAAATCTAGAGACCTTGGACCTAAAGGAAACACTAGTGTGCGAATTACCAAGTGAAATAAATAGGCTTTCAAAGTTGCGCCATCTTTTAGTTTACTGCAGAAAAACATATTCTATCAGTGGTGAAAGTGGGGTGAAAATGATGGAAGGTGTTGGAGGCATGACAGTTTTGCAGAAACTTTATCATGTGGAGGTAAACCATGGTGGGTTGAACCTAATAGCAGAGTTAAGAAAGCTGATGCAATTAAGGAAGTTGGGACTAAAGAATGTAAAGAAAGAATATGGAAATGCTCTTTGTGATTCAATAAAGGAAATGAATTGCCTTGAATCTCTTCATGTTAGTGCAATAAATGAATATGAAATCATAGACTTGCAATTCATTTCATCTCTCCCTCAACTTAGACAACTTCACTTGTTTGGTCGATTAGAAAAGCTTCCGGATTGGATTCCAAGACTTGATCATCTTGTTAGGTTGTCAATTCGATTTTCCAAGTTAAAGGATGATCCACTCAAGTTACTTAAAGATTTGCCAAGCTTGTTGCGTCTTGCAATTGTCTGTGGTGCTTATGATGGAGAAATGTTGCACTTCCAAGTTGGGTTTAAGAAGCTGAACAACCTATATCTTGTGCAGTTGAATAACTTGAATTCAATTTTAATTGACAGTGGAGCTTGTCCTGCCATTAAACTAATTGAAATGGTGCATATCCCCAAACTAAAAGAGATTCCCTCTGATATTAATCTGCTAAAGAGCCTTGAAACTTTGCATTTCATTGATATGCCTTATGAGTTTAATCAAAGCATTGATCCAAATGGTGGATCCAAAAACTGGGTCATCCAACATGTTCAAAAGGTAACTGTTATAGTGAAGGTTGGTTCAACAAATTCTTTTGACTACAACTATCGCACTATTCATCATACAAGGGGTACATGAATCAAGAATAAAAAGGTATCCTTTTTGTCTAACTATATATTATTTAGTGCATGTTTAGAATCACGTTGAGTTTGATGAAATTATGGTGCCACCATGATTTTGTTGAAGCTTTAAACTGTTGATTTTGCTAAATTCGTGGTAACACACCGTGACTATGCTAAACTCACCATCAGTCCAATCATTCACCTAGTGTATTTGTAAATTATACGAGTACTTTATATTTATCAAGGTTATTAGTGAAGCCACATTTTCATGCAATTCTTCTATAAAGTTGAATCATTCATATATCAACTTCCTTGTTTTGATGTTGCTCCATAAATTCTTAGGCTTCTCAATGTGGATGGAACTTGGAAGTTTCAGATTCTCAATATGTTACAGCTCACAATAGGGGCATCTATCATTATTCATTCATCTTCGATGCTTTTCAATCCCCGAATAAAGTGGTAAACTCTTGGAGCTATACTGCTACAAAGCATATTGTATATGAACCTTGTGAATTTCTTCTATATTTATAATGTATTCCAGGAGATTTTCTTTGTGGCTTGTGTATGTGTATTTTGTTATATGCAATTTTTTTGGGTATGGTGTTATGTTTGCTACATAAACTGCACAATTTACTCCATCCGCCTTTTAATTTAAGATTCAATTGCCTAATTCACGGGGTATCAATAATGGTGATTAATTTGGTTTGGCTCCCTGCCATATGATAGAGGTGATAGTATAGATTTTAACCTTGGTGGCTGTTTTGACAGTAGCAGGTTTGGTTACTTGATAGCTAGATTTACCATGTGAATTTTGTTGCTGTTATGGCTGATTTTATTTTGGTTTGTAATTAATACTTCAATGGGTGCATGACTGAAGCATATCTGGTGGTATTGCGATCTCGGTGGTGATTAATACTCCTTCTTATAATAATCGATCTATTTGAACATTTCGCACAAATTAAAAAAAATGTATATATGAAAAGGAGATGATAATATTTTTTACAAATAGATCGATCACTTCACTGTGAAATGGAGGGAGTAATAAATGATGAAAACTTGTTACAAAGAATTTGTAATGCTTGAAAGCATCTAAACCTGCTTGTTGATGTGGCACTTTTTAGTAAAGGAGTTTCCTCACTTGGTCCGTATATGCTCAAGTAAAGGGGTGATGTGCGAAATTGGATTGCTGGTAGTTGGGAAGTCCACACATTCACGCATTCGGACACATTGGTAGCCGTCCAATTTTGGTCAAGGAGTCCGAAAAAACAACATTTTATTTTTAATTTTATAATTTAAAATACCGAGTTTAAATATTGATCGTTTGATCTTTGATCAAATGACCACTGATGTCTCAAAAGCGTGAATGTAGACACTCTGACTGCAGGGGAGAAGGATCTGTGATGTGGAGTGCACATTTATGGGTCATGAGTTGGGAATGATTGTTTTTGGAATTGCCAGCAATGTTGTGGAAAAGGTGATTGTATGGTGATGACAAATTAAAATTGGAGCTGCAATTGTGATGTGAAGGGGTTTTATGCAGGTGTATTATCTTTGTCCAGTCATGGAGTTTGGGTGCTGCTGCTTTGGGGTGAAGCTCTTAGTTCGAATTCTACCACACAGGTGTTCAATGGTAAATAATCCATGGTACAGGGGTGTCATTGTTTTCTTCTTCCTATTTATCATGTTTTGGTGATTGTTCTCTTCTGCTATATGTAAAATAAATAGGGATACTTTTGCAAAAGAAATAACTAATGCAATGATTAGTTTAAAATAAATTTTATAAAAAGGGACAAACAAATCTAAATTTAAAAGAGAGTCTTGTGTTTCAGTATAATTATTTGATTATGAATAAGCATTGAATTTTTTGTCAATAAATTAGCTTAACACTAAATTTCTCTAGACTATCTCTTGTCAAAAAAAAAAAAAAAAACTTGCGAGGTCTCCAAACCTTCATAAACTATAAATACTTCACGTCTTGGCATCTTGAATATAATACATGTTCTTCAATTCTTAAGAAAATTAAGTAAATTTATATGTAAATTGATGAAACGTACTTCAGATAAATAAAACATATGAATATAGATATAGGACCATATAATGAATATCCGTGCGGATATAAATAAAACATATATATCATTTTTATCTAACATGTTAAATATCGGATATCTATTATATATATGTTTGTGGATAATCATTGTCATCACTATGTATAAGTATAGTACCCATTCATTATTTTTAAGTAATTAATAGTATATATATCTGAAATAAAATTATTACACCTATCTCTAAATATTAGTTTTATTACATTGTCAAAAATAAATAAATATTAGTTTGTTTTAAAAAAAATACAATTTTTTTTCTTCATTTTTGTGAGTTTTCTTTTGAATTATCAGATGCAATGATCATTTTTAAGTCTTGTAAATCAGTCAAAACAATTTATATATTTAGAGATAAAAATAGTTAGGTTAAATATTCATGTGGATTTTGATCTCTCCCTACACTGCCTCATCATTGAGTTGCGAGCTAGCCTTCAGCTACCAATTAGTACAAAATTACATTGTCGTTTAGCACAAAAACATGGTCCCTCCCATGTATATATATATTAAAATACCACCACTTGCATTAGGAAACATTTGCCTCTTGAGACAAAACCTTCACCATCAATTACAGATATATCCAATCTTCTCCCAGATTCGAGACACAGGAGTGATTCATATATCTCATACGTAGCTTATTTATTGATCATATAAAATTATTATGTACTATATATGCTGATTATATTAGGCTCACCATATTTATGTTCCACAATTCAACATTATCAACAAACTTCAATCACTAATGAGTGGAGACAAATTAACAAGGATAGTTAATTAGCAAGGTGTCGAAATGTAAAGGGAAACATTATCTTTTTTCTCATCTAGTTTCCAATTAATGATTTGCCAAATCTTTGTTGATTGCGATTTTCGGGAGTAAGAGTTTATAAAATGTGATCGCAAGGCATATGTGTTGTGTAATAATTAATGAGTTCTACTAAATAGTTTTGGCTTCTTATATATGTTAATTTGCACGGTAAAATTAAATTTAAATGAGTAAAATTTTATGGTCAATGAAATTGATTTTAAAGGGTGCAAGTTGTGGTGGAGGATCCTAATCCTTATTGACATGAGCTTTAGATTCATAGATGAAATGGATACAATCTTTCGAATAAAAAGTGGTCTATATGTCCCCTTTATCTTCGAGGAATATCCTCATTGTGACTTTCGTCGTCCTTTTGTCTAAAAACACCATAATAACCTTGGCCTTTCGGTATTTTTTGACGTATAAACTACATTTTTAGAAATGAGAGAAAAATCTTAATTATGACCAAAATGAAGCGAGAGATGGAGAAAAATAAAATAAAAAATAGAAAAAGAGAAAGCAAGAGAGAAAAAAATTGATGAGAGAGATAGAGAATGATGAGAGTGTGTAGAGATGATTGATGGAGATGATACAAATTCCTAGAGTCTATAATATACTAGTATCATAAGAGTTTCAAATAATCTAAATTGGTATGAATACTACGTGGATACATTGAAGAGCCAAAAACTCTAATTACCATGGATTATGTCCAAAGAATTATTTACAAAATTTTAAATTCAATTTAAATATTTATTGGTAAATATTACAATATTTTAATCTAAAAAATTAAAATAAATACTTTTAATATCAAATATTTGTCTGAATTGAATCGAGAATGATGTTCAGACATATAGATTGATATGACAACATTTCGTCTTTACACTGGTGGAGTGATATTTACAAGCACTTCACACTCAAGTCGTATATAATTGAGTGAGAATAAATGTTTAAGAAAGATGTGTGTACATTGATTGTGCAAGAACAATAATATTTATATAGGAAGGTGTTATATCCTACTAACTGCGTAACATTTGTGTACTTGACGAATATTGTGTTGTGATTCTCTTTCATGTTTCTTTCTGCATGTATCATTTGAGCCACAAGAGTGGGGCGGGACTTCAAAGACGGTGAAGTGTGAGATATTGAATCTCCAAGTGTTGTTTTTGATGATCGAATTGGGTTGTGGTCGAATCCATAATAGATCCTTCACAATTAATTCCATTAAAATTATATATAAAAAAAACTTAATGTAGATCTAATATTTGAATTTGATTGTATAAAAAAGAGATTTGATTTTGGTGGTACATATTTTCTAAAACTACCCCCATGACTAAGTGTGTGTTTGTCACCGTGCGTTTATTGACTTTGACAATTTGTAGCTTTGTAAATATTGTGTTTGTGGAACATCGGGGCACAATAAATATTCATCTCAAATTAGATCTAAAAAGAGCAAAATTGGTACACCGTTCTTTAGATGCGCACATAAACAAACCCTGAAGGTTGAATCCACAAAAACTAAAAGCAAATCTATTTTTGTAAATACTTGCTCTAATTTTTAATAAGAAAAAAAATTAAATTAAATTACTCCCTTATCTTATATTAAGTGATTCATTTTTAATATTTATTTGTCTCATATTATTTGTCATTTTAGATTATCAATGGAATATTAATTATTTTTTTCAATAATATATTCTTATTTATTTCTCTCAACTCACCTAATTAACCACTCCACTAGCTACTATTAATAAGGGTGTTTTAATAAATGAATTTCATTTCATCTTAAAAATGACCACATTTAATAATTTTCTTAAGAAATTTACATAGCTCAAATGAAACACTTTATAAAACATGATTGTATTGGAGGACAGTTCAATCGTGGCACATTTGGCAAGTCAGAGATTTTGGGAGGTGAAGTTAGTTCACATATTTGTGAAGCAAATACTCTTAGTGAATGGATAGCTAAGAGCTCATGCTTGCTCGTTTAGATTCATCTTGTCCAACAAACCCCTTTTTTAATTGTGCTCATCAAGTGTTTATTTTTGTGTGATGTAATGAGACTTACCACGTTGTGTCGAGTTAGGATTTATTTTTGTTTTCTCGGATCTTTGGCCCTTCTTTGCATAAAAAAAGAAAAGACAAACGAAGTATAAAAGATATAGGAAACACATTTAGAAATGTTAATGCTATTTGCTTTCAAAAGTAGGCTTAATACTTATTTAATGAAAATCAATTGTTACATAGGAAATGCAAATTTCAAAGAAAAATCTTGCTATGATTAGATTAGAGCAAAAATGATCTCTTGACTTTATTGATAGTACACAATGACTTATATAGTTATGTGAAAATTCAGTTACAAAGCTCAACTAATTAAAATAGAAAAAATGGCTTTACTAAAAGTAACTAACTAACTAACATGACTTAAGCTAATTACACTTAACAATCCATCTCTTAAACTAATTGTATACAAAACAATTAGTTTACATTTGGAACTTCAGACACTCCTAGATGATCTATGAGCTTAAAAAAAATCTCTATACACAATGGTTTAGTCAGTAAGTCTGTAACTTGATCTTTTGTGCCACAGTAGGTCTTGTGGATAGTGTTTGCCTTGACTAGTTCTATGAGGTAATGATATCTAACATCGATATGCTTACTTCTTCCATGGAGAATAGGATTCTTTGACAATTTTATTGTAGAGCTGCTATCATAAAGTATCGGAATGTTGTCCACTTGAGACTATCCGATCTCCTTTAGAATTTTTCTCATCCATACAACTTGACATGTTGCTGCTTCAGCTGCCACAAACACAACTTTAGTGCTTGACAAAGTGATGATAAGCTATTTTTTAGAAGACCAGGCCGATGTTCCACTGCTTAGCATAAATACATACCCAAAGGTGTTTTTCCTATCTTCCAAGTCACTTGCAAAGTCATTGTCTGTGTACCCCCAACAACTCAACATTTCCTCCCCTTTTTATACATGATTCCCATATTGACATTGTCTTATAGATATCTTATAATTCTCTTTGAGGCTTGCAGATGTATTTGTATTGGATTTCTCATGTATCTACTAATGAGGTTGATTGCATACATCATGTCAAATATTGGCATATAGATGAGGCACCCAACCAGTTGCTTGTAACTATGGTTCTATAAAACCAAATTGAATGAGCTGGTAAAAATTCCATCCCTTTTGAACTGTCAATGCAATAACCATCCTTATAATATCCAATCTATTGACAAGAGAAAATACTTATGTATAGTCAACTCATTGTTGTTGAGTATACCCTTTTGCCACCAATCTTACCTTATATTTTTCCACTTGACCAAGCTCATTCAGTTTGGTCTTATAGATCATTTAACTCCTATTTTCTAAGAGACTTTTGGTAAATCTATCAGCTCCCATGTCTTATTGTTTTCAATTGCTTCTATTTCAACATCCATGGCTTGTCTCCATTTGGCACTCTTCACTACTGCTTCATAACGGTCAGGGTTTTCATTATCCAAGCCTACCATGTTATCCTCTTCTTCTTCTGCTTCTGAAAGATATTGACCAATCTCATAACCAGTTAGCCATACTAAAGGTTTTATGGTTCTGCCTGCATTCTCATTCAACTCATGATTTTCTTCAACATTATTTTCAAATGATTCCAAGTCTGAGTCAGTCTCTCCTCAATCCAGATCCACAACAATATCTTCTTTGTATTTCCCATCCCATTTCCATTGTTCATTTTCTTCAAACACCACACCCCTGCTTACAACAATCTTTTTTCTAATTGGATCAAAAAGTCTATAACCATTTGATTCATCACTCACACCAAGTAAGATACATCTGCAACTTCTATTTTCTAATTTCATTTTCTTTACATCTGGAATGTGAACATGACCTATGCATCCAAATATTTTGAAATGCGACACTGAGGGTTTACAATGATTCCAATCCTCTTCTGGGGTTTTGCTTTTAACAACCAATGTTGGAGACCTATTCAATACATATATACTCCAATTCACAACTTCTAGCCAATTTTTTTTAAGAATTCTCTTTCCACATATTAATGATTTCACCACGTTCATGATGTTCATGATTGTCCTATTCTTTCTTTCTGCCACTCAATTTTGTTGGGGAGTATAAGCAGTGGTGAGTTGTTTCTATATCCCAGCCTCCTAAAAAAATTGGTTAAAGCTGGTAGATGTAAACTCTTCATCCCTATTAGTTCGAAGACACTTAACTCTTAAATTTGTTTCTTTCTCAACCATATTCTCGAAACATTTAAACTAATAAAAAGCTTCTAATTTTTCAACTAAGAAATATGTCCATGCCTTTCTAGAAAAATCATCTATGAGGCGTAAAAAATACCTCTTATTGCTATTTGGCGCAAAGGTAATTGGCCCACATATATCAACATGAATTAGCTTCAGCTTTTCTCTTTCTCTCCACTTAATTTTCTTTGGAATTGGATCCCTATGTTGGTTTCCTTTCATACATTTTGTACATACTTTGATTGTACTAGATAGACGTGGTAGTCCCTTCACCATTTCTTTATTCTCCAAGACCTTAATCCGTTTGATACTCAGATGACTATACTTGCAATGCCACGTGTATGACTCATCTTCACTCACAGTATGAAAACATGCAACATCGTCACGAGTAACCTTTGCATGTAGCTTAAACATTCTATTTGACGCCATATTAGTTTCAAGAATTAGCCCTTTGCAGGATAGTAGATCTTGCAACTTTGAGCCTCAAACATCAAAATTAGCCCCCTTTCTTGCAATTTCCTATGCTCAAGAGATTATTCTTGAGTTTAGGCACAAAATACTCATCTTGAATGATATAAAATACCTCATTTATCTTGAGCTTGACACTACCTTTCCCTGTTACCTCAATATTTGAATTGTTGCCAAACTTGTGATTAGAGTAGCTAGAGTCCAAGAACCAAACATCTTCTTTTTCTTTTTCTTGTGGATTAACACGAGTCATTAGCAACATAGTCTCATCTTCAAAGAATTCTGCATAATTGGCTTCTTTGTCCCATTCAGGGCATTCATTCTTGTAATGACCAATCTTGTGGCACTTGAAACATTCAACTATATCTCGATTATGTCTTCCTCTCCCCCTTCCTCTGAATCCTCTTTTGCTCTTACCTCTAGTCTCACCCTTCTCTTGTGAGGTAACCTTTAATAATGCTTGTTGTTCTCCACAATTCTTGTGAAATTTTTGTTCATGAACTATTAATGAACTTTGAAGTTCATCAACATAAAACATATCAATATCTTTGGATTCTTCAATTGAACACACAATATAATTGAATTCCTCAGTTAAAGACCTAAAGATTTTCTCAAGTATGGCGACATCTTGCAATTTTTCACCGTGAATGCATATTTTATTTGCTACTGCCATAACTCTAAAGAAGTAATCATTAATTGTCTCACTTGATTTTATCTCCAATATCTAAAAATCTTTCCTCAATGCCTGAAGAATACATTGTTCAACCCTCACATATCCTTGATATTTCTTCTTCACAAAATCCTATATTTGATTTGATGTATCCTTCTGCAAGATAGTTTCCAAGTTTGCTCGATCAATTGCATGAAACAAATAATTCTTCACTTTCAAATTTTTTAGCTTCGATTCATCAAGACACGCTTCTATTATCATTACACCTGCTAATGCCAATTGTTACAACGAGAATAGAACAAAAATGGTCTTTTGACTTTATTGCTAGTACATAATAATTTATTTAGTCATGTGATAGTTCAGTTATAAAGCTCAACTAATTAAAACAAAAAAAACTGACTTTACTAAAAGTAACTAATGTTAAGTAACTAACTAATTTGACTTAAGCTACTTACACTTAATCTAATATACAATAACTTTTTTTAATAGTTGATTTATTTAATTTTATTTTCTTTGAGAAAAACACTTAATTATCTCATCAATAAGATTGTAGTGAGATTTTAGAGGGAGTATATATCGCATTAAAATAACGAGCTAATTCACATAGTGACAATCCGAGATATCATTTTCTTCTATTATAAGCGGGAATTCGTAATCATTGCTTTCTCATGTGTGTTGGATATTCAAGAAATTTGTCCTAAAACGAAATGAAAGTCAACATATTGACTTATTGTTAAAAATAAAATGTCAAAAGCAAAATCCATATATGACATATGTTGTTTGGTCCATATGATTGTTAAAATGAGACTGTTTTTAAAAAGGATGATGTTGTTGCATGTGGCGAAATATAATCTTAGTTTTATTAAAAAAATCCGAGGTAGTTTAAGTAAGTTTTTGGGGATAGGTGTTGCTACCCTTTAGAATATTTTCAGAAACACAACAAGAAATGGGAAAAATTGGTGTTTGATTTTACTCGATACTTAATTATAGTTTAGTTTCTGTCGAATTTATATTACATTTTTTTATACAATTTATAGTAAATATTATAATAAAAATATAAATTAATTCTCTCTTTTTAAAGTTAAGTAGTAAAATAATTCAAATGACGATAAATTTAATACTACAATTAATACTCTTAATTTTCATAATTTTTTTTAAATAATCAAAATATAACACATATAATTTCGTTTCTCCAAATACAAAATAAATTAAAAAAAATCATCAAAAAATTGAACTGATGACCTCGCTATCACTCCATCTTCATCAAACTACTAAATTATCTTGTGACTTTCATTAAATTCAAGTAATTTAGTTAAATGAGTTTTATATATAAAGACTAATTTAATTAGTAAGGGTGGACAAGATAATCCGATGTGACATAATCCACCCGACCAATGTTGAATTTGGATGACGCAGTCGGGTTGAGGCGGGTAGTCGAGTTCGCGCGGAGAAGAAAATGGGTTTATAAATGTTAAGTCAGTTGGATTCGAGTGAGTGATTTAGACCCATCGGTGACCAAACCCGACCACCCATATTATTATTATTATTATTATTATTATTATTACATTTAATACTTGTTATCTAGAAGAAGAAAAAAATGGTTTGAGCTGATGCTTATTGACCCAACCACCGCACGCCTAAACATTAAACCCAATTACTCAAAATATGGATAAAAAATTGAATATACAAGGTTAGAAGTTCTGCTATGATTGCTCACCCTCCCCCTCACACTCACTATCGCCGCCTCACCCTCACTCTCGTCCTTTTCAAGACTCATCTCTCAACCTCACTCTCGCCGTTTCACTCTCGTCCATTTTCAATTTAACTGTCACCCGTTTTTATCCACCCACTGAAAACCGTCATCCAATGACCTGAATCCGACCGACCCGAAATAAAAAACGGACGAGATTAAGTTTGTAATTATCATCCATAAATTGAATCGATTTTGGTTTTTTAGTCCGAATCCGACCGATGTGCGTCCCTACTACTAACCTAGAGGAAAAATATTGGTGCTCTTGTTCATTAATTTTCACAAAAAGGTGGGGACAAGGGTAAAAAATAGAAAAAAAACATAGCTAAAAAAGGTGTGGGGACTATGTAGAAGCTGTCCCAATCACAGAAATGCTGGCAGGCAGTGTGTGATATGTTTGCTAGCAAAAATAAAGATTCAGATCTCAGGGGAAGGCCCTTATACTTATATCAGTGCCTATCTCTTTAGATTGGCACAACTTTTTTTTTTTTGTGGCAAAATCTGTACAATCTTCATCACTGTCACACATGTATTTTTGACGACAAAGTATTGACCCAATCTTCATCACCGAATCTTTTAATTTTTTTTATCAACAGTTAATAACTAATCGTTTATACGTTATAGTACATGCTTGATCAAAATTTTAAGCATTTTTAAATATTACAATTAACCCTCATACACCCACACAACATCTAAAAAAAGAAACAAATAGAAAAAATAATATAATATAATACAAAGAGAGAGATATAATGAAAATGAAATTTAAAATAAGATAGAAAAAATAAGGGTGTACAAATATTATCTGAGTTGATCTCGTAATAACATAAAAATCAATCTAATAAAATTGTATATTAATACATCCAAAAATAGCCCAACATTTGTCATTATATACAGTACCACTTTATGTGATCATAAGCATAAATGGATTCAGAAATTTATCGAACGGTGTCGGAAAAATATTAATAATTAGTTTTACATAAAATAAAATTTCAACAAGCTATTTTTTTATAAAAAAAAAAACAAAATAGTTAAATAAAATATATTTAATAGGGGCGGGCATGGCTACGAGTAAACCGCGCGAACTAGGTCACCCAATTCAATATAATTCGTGTTTTGACTCAATCCATTAAAGTTCGGGTTTAACTCGAACTAGCAAATTGATATTCAATTATGTTCAGTTCGGGTATCAGATTTAACTTTTTGAATCCATGAATCTGCGAATCTATTGATATATAATTAAAATTTAGTAGTTGAACTTTGATTGAGAATTTGTTGCTAATTTAATTAATTTAAGTGTTTTGTTGTGTTTGTGAATGTATTTTAAGTATTAAATGATATGTTAATTTTATTATTTTTTAGACGTTCAAGTATTTAAATTTAATTATATTTTTTTAAAATAATTTTTTTTATTATACGTGAATCCAACCCAACTCACTCATAATTCGGTTGGTTTGGTTCGAGTTTGATGAGAAAATGATGAATTGAGAGCTCAAGCTAATTCAAATAAAATTAATCGTATCAGATATCTAAAAACGACTCAACTTAATATAAAGACAAATACTTCTATATCGTAATTAAATAGATTGTAATTAAATACTTCTATATCTTTCAATTAAATATTTCTATATCGTGCTCTCTAAATTGAGCAAATGCAAGCAAACTCAAGAGTCTAATATTCTTCCACCAAATGTAAATCCAAAGAAATGAAGTAAGTGATTGTTACATCTATCATGAAATAATATTTGAATGTCCAACCATCTCATTAATTAGTTGGTACCAAACTTTTTGAAAAATGGAACGTTCAATAATTAAGTGATTGAGCGCATATATAATACATCTCATGAATATATATAATATAGATCATGGACAATGAATCATACAAATCTAAATACACAATTTTAAAAAAATTGTTTCTTAGTAGACATCAATAGCGAGTCTGATGGGTCTAGCACCATCCACCAATAGCTTATTGGTGAAAGGAATATAATAATCAGTCTAAGCCCTAAAATCACATTGTTCAATATACGTCATATAATTACTTCATACAACTCTAGAAAATTTAATTTTATAAACTATATATATTTAAAGCTTAAATTGTCCAACTACATCCAATAGTTTAAATTATGCTATGTGGACAATATACGACGACTCATATATATATATATATATATATATATATATATATATATATATATATATATATATATATATATATATATATATATATATATATTCATGAACTATTGTAGCTCGTTAACTCTACTCTCTCAAATCCAAGTCAAGTATTTGTGAATAAGTCAAAATTAGTTAGTTGAAGTAGTTGTCAAAACTGTGTAACTATTTGTAAACGATTATGAGTACAAATAAAGCAATTAATCCATTGTACAATCACACAATCATTCTCATTATATCGGTTTTCCTGTGTTAACTTCTTTTCCAAATATCTGTGTTCTTCAGTTAATTTGTGAGCTGCGCTATCAAAGTCCAATAGATATAGATGTATTATTCATATCTTAAATGAATAAATCATACTTTAATTATTTAATAAAATAAAGTATACATCATTAACAAAATAAAATATTAAAAATAAAGAGTAAAGGACATTTTAGTCTCGCACCAAAAACACGCAAAACAAATTAGTCTTCGACAAAAAATGATCATTTTTAGTTCGTGACAAAAATAAATCGAAACAATTTAGTTTTTTTATCAATTTTTTTTAATCGTTTTTTTTTTTAAATCGTGTCTAGATTATGTGAGAGTTTGTATGTCATATAATGGTCTCCGAAAAGGAAATGAAATTATTACGGAAAGAAAACAAACTATAATTTAAAAATAAAAACACAAAATAAAAATGAAAAAATGGCGGCAATAGAAATATCTCAAATAGAAATCATCAGAAAATCCATCTTGTGTTGGACGTCATCAATTTCTTGTCGTAGCTAGAAATCATAAAATTTTTGTTAAAGGTTATATAGAAAATTCACGAACGCCGTTAATGATTGAACGATACACATCATCGGTTTCCATATCGATACACATAAACGGTTTTCATATCATACATATTGTTGTTCAAGGACTCAATTGTTTTGGTTTATTTTTGTTATAGACTACTTTGTCCTGCATGTTTTTTATTAGGACCAAAATGTCCCTTACTAAATAATGAAAAAAAATTAAACATAATCTTAAATTAAAATGTATCAATTAAAATTAAAAAATAAAATTATTTTAACATACTCCCTCAATTTAAAATTATATATCATTTTTAATAAAATAAATTTATATTATATGTCATTTTACGGTACCATTAATCCATACTTAAGCTATACTCCTTTGAAAGAAAAAAAATAGACTACTTTTTCTTCAGCATCGACTCACTTATGTTTTCAATTTTTCATTAATATTTTCCTTCCAGTAATATATATATATATATATATATTAAAATTATTTTATACATATATATATATTATTCTTTTATATATAGAATAATATATATATATATATATATATTATTGTTTAATGCATAATAATATAATATGGTTTTTGTCAAAAAAAAATAGTTTTCTTTAAGGGAAAAAAAATAATATGATTTACGATAAGATGGAAATAAATAATAGATTAAGAAAAAAAATCCATTTTTTATCAACAAGGATTCAATTTAAGGTATGAGTTAATTAATAACTTTTTATGTCATAAAAATATCTTAACAAGAAGAAAAAAATATGGAAGACTCCAACCAAATCTATTCGGAGATATTATTTTAATAATAATAAATAATCATGTAGTGAAATAAATGCACGGCGGATCAATGTGTCGCTTAGAGTGGATCATGATAAGAATAAAATAACAATGATAAACCCTAAAATATTGAAAATAATAATAATAATAATAATAATAATATATTTAAAGTTAGAAATCCACTAAATAAAAAGCCGTCAAATCAAAAAAATTTATTGAATAAATTAATTTTAATTTTTTATTTATAAAATTTTAAAATTATTAGATAATTGGTTAAATAATTTTAAATAAATATATAATAAACTTTGAAAAATATAAGTAATTATCGATGTTACATAGTTATGAATGTCATACTTATGTAAAATTTTATATGCTTAATCAATAATATATTATGTCAATAATCAACCGTTAAATTAATAAAATTTATTATTTATATTAAACTATTAAACATAATAACTCATTACATAATTACGTTTTTAGTCGATGAATCTCCACTTTATATTTAATATATTTTTATTTTTATGTGTGAGATTGATCTATGAATCTATATATAAATAAACGTGAGGACCGAAAAACTACAGATAGGGTTTTGTTGTCTCTATTAGAGTATAGTTTTTGAGTAGTAACGTTCCACTACTCCTTTTATATTGTCTTTGTCTTTTGTTTGATTTGTTTTTATTTGTTGTTTATGAAATGAAAATGGCATCACGTGAATGTCTATGAGGGACAAGTCTTCTCTTTTTAGCCTCTCCTTCTTTATATAAGAACCCTACCACCCTTTGATTAGCCCTTTTCTTTTCTCTCTTACCCTATCCCTTTGTACTATCCACTGTCCATATTTTTTGTTATTTGAATTTTCTCTTTGTTTGTGTTATTATAACTCATCCATCCATGACTCCTGTGTCTCTGAACCCACCAGGTCCTAATTCCTTACTACAAGGTCAAAATGCTCAATTCTTCATTTCTCCTATTAATCAGGACTCTCCTACCTTTTTTAATTTACTTGATCCAACTCAAACCAGCTTTCAGAATTTTGGAGATCAGGCAAGATCATTTATGATCCCTTCTTTTTCTCTCTATATTATTATTCTATTATCATATATTTTTATCACCAATTCTCTCCTTAGATTGCTTTTTATTTTATATATTTTTTATATATATATATAAAAATCCTTTTGTTTTTCTTTATGAATGATCTAATTAATATATCCGACCAAGTAATTTTATTGTTTTGAAACAAGACAACGTTTGGCGGTGGTCATGATCATTGAACATCGATCCATGTATTAATTGTGATCTAATTTTTAAGCTTAATTTTAAGATATATATGCATATGCTTTTAACTTCAACAAGATATATAATTGATCATCTATTTTATTTTATTTTATTTTTTTATTATTCATATTTTTTCATGCTAACAATTTGGTTGTAGTGCCCTTTTAATCCTTTATTAATATAATTTCTTAGCTATTGAAAAAAAAAATTATTCATCTAAATAAATAAATGAAAATTCTGAAATAATTTGTTATCTTTTATATAATTTCTACATGAATCTAATGTGTATAATTTTGTTCTCTTGAATTTACTTTAGGGTGATCATAATAAGGTGGTATTGCATGATGGATCATCAAGCAATCAACAAGTCTATAATTCAAGTGAGCAACCACCAAGAAGTGCACGTGACACTAAAAATTTAACATCCTTAGAGGAAGATAGCAAAAATAGTCACGGGTCTACGAAATGGATGTCTTCAAAAATGAGGTTGATGAAAAAAATGATGAGACCAAGTAGTAGTGGATCCACTGACAAAGCAATTATGATGAATGCTCAAAGACATGAAAATAGGTACAGCCAAATAAGCCCAACTCGTACCAGCAACACCACTGTTAGGGTTTGTTCGGATTGTAACACAAACTCTACCCCACTTTGGAGGAGTGGCCCTATGGGTCCTAAGGTAAATATATTTCCCCTTAATTATTTACTCTTTTTTATTATTTAATATCAACTTAATTAATATTAATTTTCAATATTAGATCTTTTATCAAGACACATGTATGATCACTATTTCTTATCCAAACAAACATGGTTCTAATCAAAAGATATAGTAAAAAATTTGAATCATTGAGAGAAACATATGAAATTCATGTATCTCTAATTTGATTGCTAAATGTTAAAGACTTTAAAAGTAGAAATCAATTTCATTTTTATTACTCTAATTTTTCTCCGTAATTCCATTTTTTATCATTATATATATATCAAATCTATTAGTAGTATTTTTTTCTATAAAAAAATATTAAAGTGTATATTGAGATTATTTTGAGGATTTAATTTATATGTACGCAAATTTTTTTACACTATCAGTCAATCACAATTATTTAATCACAAAAAAAATTAACTTTAATTATTTCTACTTTTATAGTTATAAAGATGGTTATTTATGATTGATTAACAGTATAAAAATATTTTGTGATGACTATGTATCAAAAATGAATCTCTTAAGGTTTTAATTGATTGAATATTTCAATAGATCACGCTATGTATTGTAATAGTTAATTAAATATAAACTATATATTATATTTTGATTAATAGAATATGTAGTTAGATATATGGTTAACATGCAAACATGTTAAATGGTGCAGACCCTATGCAATGCTTGTGGAATTAGACAAAGGAAGGCAAGAAGGGCAATGGCAGAAGCTGCAAATGGTTCTACAAAAACTAAAGTGTATAACAAGGAAAAGAAGAAGCCTCTTGTGAATAATTTTACACAATTCAAAAATAAGAACAAGTCTTCTTCTGGCTCATCATCTACTACTACTATCACTACTGCTGGCTCATCTCAACATGTGAAGAAACTTGAATGTTATGCATTACATTTGAGGGAAAATTCAGATTTTCAAGGTGTGTTTCCTTCCGATGAAGTAGCTGAGGCTGCACTACTTCTAATGGATATATCTTGTGGTTATATTTACTCTTAAATTAGACGTGCCAATTTGGATTCTCTCATGTGAGAATTTTATCATATTGAGAGGGTTCACACTTTTTGACATTTGGTTTTATTTTTTTACTTTGATGTCGGAAAATATTTTATGGCTATTTTGTATGGTATTGCGAGTTTGTGAAATCAAGCCGATGTACATGCAACACAACCAAAATAAGGTTTTGTTGTATTACACCTGCATTTATGGTTAATTAAAGGAAAGTTTGTGTAAGCTTTTTCATATATCTTTGGTTTCGTATTATAGACTGAAATTTTACATTAACAAAACGAAAGATATTTTACTTTTTGAGGTAAGGAGAAATCTAAAGGTAAAATTTTGCTAAAATTAAATATCTTTTAGCATAATCATGTAGTTGAATTTGTTATCATTAACAAATATTTTTTTACTTGAAATTGCAAAAAGTGTGTGTAGAGAGAATATGAATATTAATGAGCGTAAATAATGAGTGAGTATCGTAAATTTGAGTTGAGGGTTAAAGTATTTAAAGCAATTTATTGGAGTGAAATTTTTCGTTTAGAGTAAAAATTATTAGTGATGAATTTGTAAATTTGAGTTGGAGGTTAACATATTTTAATCTGTGAAAAAATATTTTCAAAATGATACTATTTTTTTGTCAAAAAAATGATAGACTATTTATACGGATAATCTTGAGATTATCTATGTTTCTAAACCTTTAAAAGTAGCTTTAAGATATTTACATTATATATTTTAGTTTTAACATTTGGATTTAGTTTTATTTTAGAATTAGAGGTACACGACGCAAGATATACATTATATATTTTTAAGGTTATACTTTTTTTAATGACAATTGTTAATTGTTATTTTATTAGATTTGTTTGAATTCATTACCTCCTTATATTAAAATGAACGGTAATAAACTTTTCATGTTTTCAATTTTCTTTGTTAGATTCTTTATTAAACAAAATATTCCAGTAACCTGTTTTGGAGTGTTTCTTATATTGATCTTTGAGAAGTAAAGGCTAGTCTTCGTAGTTTTGAGTCGTTCTTGGGTTGAAGAGTTAAATGTTTCTTCAAAAATAATTTCTCTATCTTGTGTGTTCGTTTCTGTCTAATTAATTTCTGGGGATTTTTATTGGAGTGAATTCAAAACGGTTGGCAACTTGGGAATCAATCATTGATTCTTTATAGAGTTAGATTAGTGAGTGATGTAACATATCAAATTTTGTAATAAACTATTATATTAATTAAATAGAATTTTAAAAAAATTAATTTAATATCAAAATTTTCTTAGAATATATATTGATTAATTTTTTTATATAAATGGATTTTCTATGGTTTGATAATTGTATACATATTTGATTTACTGAGTAGAATAAATTATACATATTATATTTAATTACTTTATTTATTTTTCTAAAAATAATGGTATATTAGTGTGAGTATTTTTTAGAATAAAATTTTGCCTGATTTTACATATAGATGGGCATTAATTAAGTATTTGTGGTGATATTTTCTTGTGCATTGAACTAAATGATAAGGGTGTTCATATTTATATTTTAATTATTTCTGATTATTTTCTATTTTGATTATTAATTTTATAAATAATTATTTTGAGACATTAATAATATTGTGATTGATTTCTTTTATTTTTATATACTTACTATAGCATAGTGATTTTATACAATTTATTGTGATTTAGTAATTAATATAAAGTGTTGATGATTTAATCATAAAAAAAATAAATAATGTGTTGATGTTATATTTATTCATTGTATCATTTTGACTATTCTTTAAAAAGATTGTAGTATTTTGAAACATAATATTTTAATATTGTAGTAATAATTTTGACACTTAGACTTTTATCTATTAGTATATATTCAAATGGTTAATTGCTTTAATTTCTCTATTTTATAAAATATTGGTTTTGAAATATTAATAAAGTTTTGGAAATAAAATTGTGTTTAAAGAAGTATTAAAAATGAGTTTAAATAATTATTAATTTGGTTTTAGTAAAATAAAAGGAAATTGAATAATAGTATTCGGTTTGACCCATGTGGAATAATGTAAAATTTGACACAAATACAAATATTATGTGTGTGTATATTTATTTTATAATTTTTTATACAACTTTAATATCTCTATTTTATAACATACCTTTATTTCCTTTGCAAAAAAAAATTAAAAATATTTTTTTAACATAACATAAATGTTATTAACCACTTTACATGCTTCATTAACCACTAAAATACATGTTATTAACCACCTTTTAAATATATATCTTATTAATCAGTAAAATATACGACATTAATACTTCTTTAACTCTATTAAATAGTCGTACTATAAAGTGGTTAGTATTTTACATTTTAGTGGTTAATGAAATATCTGTTAATTAAACGGTTAATGTTTATTTTAATGATTAATAAAGTATTCAAAGTGATTAATATCACAAAAAAATTTCTCAATAATAAAGAAATAAATTTAAAAAGAATATAAATAAAAAAAAGAATTGAATTTATTTTGAGAAAAAATATTATTTACTATATAAATATGATAAACAATATATGAATAAATATTTGTGTTTAAATAATATTTCTCTGCGTAAAAAAATGGTCTTTTATCCTTAATTGGGAAGATTAGAGAGACTGAAGGAATTGGAAAGCAACACGGCTAAGGCAAAGACAAAAAAGAGAAAAAACGATTCCGGTGAGCAACGGTTTTTCATAAATTTTTCTTTTTTTTTTGTCCAAAATTTGGTACGTAATTTCTCTTATTGAGTAAGTTATTTTAACACCCTTTTTTAGATTTTTATTCATCCTAATTTCTCTCTAAAATTTTTGATTTTTCTGTTATGAAACTTGTTATTTTGCACTTCTTCTTCAATCCAATTTGAATGAAACTAAAGTCAAAACGATCTTATAAAAGTGGGTATTATTTTTCTAATTTATAGTAAGTTTCTTTGACCCAATTTCAAAATTGACATTTTTAGAGTGTCTTTTAATATTTCATTTTTGACCTTATACTAATATCGTCGAGTTTGACCGATCGAAGGACGCAAAGTCAAAGGAGCATATGTTTGTCGTTTGTGGATTTAGATTAGCGTGTGAAAGTGTCAAAATAAGGGAACAAATGAGAGAACATTTGAATTCATGAGTGCATTATAATGTGATATGAACAGAAAAACCGTAACTGAGGCTCGATACATATGGCAGTGTCCATATTTAGTAATAATTGAATTAATATGAAAAATTGGAGCTTGTATGATTAAAATATAAATTAGAAACTTTTATAAGGTGTTGTGTGATTTAAATTCCGCAAATGTGTGGTATGTGTGAAAAAATATTAAGTTTTAATGTTTTATGTATTGAAAGTTTTAAATTTTATGATATATGCGAGAAAGTTTGCAATTCTACGTGACATATGAATTTCATGATAAGTGCGATGAAAGTTTTGATCTTTGTGATAATTGTTTACAAATATATGCTTTTTCATGATATGTTTGATGAAAGTTTTGAACTTTGTGATAGTTGTTTGTGAATATATGATTTTTATCGTAAGATCATGTGATATATGATCTTAGTGATTTTTGAATGAGGTGATGATTTTGTATAAGTGGTTTTTGAAGCATTTGACATTATTTTAGTGGGTTATGTGAGAATATTTGATTTTGATACTACATCATCTTGTTATGGTTTATGCATCTTATTTGGCTGTGTGAGGATTTTTTATTTTGATAATGCATTATCATGTCATGACATATGTATCTTAATAGAAGCCGCATTTGTGGCAAATTTATTTTCTCCATTGATATGAGTGATTTTCTGTGTGGAAGTTGTTTTAATGACAAATTTATTTTTTTCGTGATTTTCGGTGTAGAAGTTGCCTTAGTGACAGATATTATATTTGGATTATATAATTTTTAGGAGCATTCATAGCTTTGCTATGTCTTGTGATAGTTTTACTATGATAAATGTGCATCTAATATGATAACAATTTCTCTTAGATGATTTGATGTTATAATGAAATATGGATTTTCATTGAGTTATTTTAAATGTTATTATCTCTTTGAATATTTGAAATACCATAATGTGTTTTACTCTGATTAATGTGCATCTATGTTGATAACTAGGGATGTACGCGAGTTGAGTTGGGTCGGTTTTGATAAAATTCGATACCCGATCGATTATCTTTGGGTTGGGTTAAGTTCTAAACCCGTATTTTTTTCATTTAACCCAAACCGACTCGATCAAGAACGAGTTGAGTTGGGTTGGCGGGTAATACAAAATAATAACCTGTTTTTTATTTTATGGAAAATATATTTAATACTTGAATGTCTCAAAAACTATAAAATTTCAATTACATCATTCAATTCTTTAAAAAAACCAACAACCTCTCACACAAAAAAATAAATTCAACAATCTTCAAATACATAAATAAATTCAACAGCAGTAAATCAATAAAATATAAAAATTCATCAATTCTAAGCAATGTCAACTTCAAGTCCAAACACTTAACAGTTAAGTATTTGGACTAGAAGTTGAAATTGCTTAGAATTGATGAATTTAAACATTTTTAGGGGTGTACCCAGGTTGGATTGGGCGGATTTTGACAAAATATGATACCTGACCCGATTGATTATTTTTGGGTTGAGTTAAGTTCTAAACCCGTATTTTTTTATTTAACTTGAACTATCCCAACCCGATCAAGAACGAGTTGGGTTGGATGAGCGGGTTAGCAGATTGACCCGCACCCATGTACACCCCTATTGATAACTAGCGTGTTTTCTTTACTTATATTATATCATCAACATGATTTTAAAACTCACTCTTCTTTGTTTGGGTGTGTGCGTTTGCGAAAATGCATTTTAGGTGGTCAGTTGACGATCCATGCTCTAATAGGTATATTAGTGGGAGTCTTCTATTGTATTTTATCGAGTCTTGAACTGAAATATATTTTTATCAAATTATTGACTATCAAATGTTATTTTGTAGTTAATTATATCTTTTGACTAGGATGTGAACGATATATTTTTCAAAAAAGAATAGTTTACTTTATTTTATTATTCTAATAAAAGAATATAATATTATTTTGAGCAGCAATTAGTATTTGTGTGAATGTAATACCTTAAACTATTATTTTTATTTATTGTTAATGAAATTTAAAAAAGAGAGTTGTATCTTTCTATTTAAGTGATTTTTCTCCCTTAGAATGCATTTTTAAAATGCTACTATTTAAAATATTTTGATTTACCGCGTCACGAGTAGTGTTAAAGTATCTTTTTATCGATAGAAGGGTTAACTCGGATTTATCAAGTTTGCCACATTACCTTTTCTCTTTTTATCAGAGTGCCGAGAAAGGGGATTAAAGGTTGCTTTTATTCGGTGTAATTTTAAGTTGAATGGTTGTAGTGTTACTTATGGAAAAGGCGTAATAAAGTTAGATATTTTAATTGGTTTGATGTAGTGTGGTGTATTTGGGTGCTGAGTTTCAAGATAATGTTGTTGATTTTTCAGAATTTTTTGGTAAGATTGAGTTGGTGTCATAGGGTTGTATATATGTCTAAGGCTACCAAATTAGCTGGTCATAAAAATAAATAGTAGCATAAAAAAAAAACAAATTAGATTGAGTTTGAATACGATTCAATATTAACAACATTAAAATAAATATTGATTTCTTCTTTCACCTTGTAATACTCTTCGAATTGACTAATTTAGAAGTGTATTTGAATAAAAAAAACACATATAAATCGACTAATTTAGATATGTATTTTTGAGGTTTATGAAAATATATGAGAGATGAAAAAAGAAGTTATCATAAATATTAAATACATTCACATGATTGAGTAATTTTTTTTATTAAATTAGTTTGTACCAAAATTAGAGAGTAAAATTTATATTATAAAATTTTAAAAATATAATATTAAAATAATAATAATAATATTAATTAAATCAAAATATAAATTTAATGTCTAAAAATATTTGAGACCCAAGACAGCAAGCTCATTAGCCTTCCTTACAGTAGCCAGGCAACTAATTTTCAAAAATATGTACCTTTTGATTATATTATGCTTCCAACTTTTTTCTATTCTTCATTGACAATTCTGAAAATTTGAAAGAGCTCTCTATACATCCAAAAAAATTCTAACTTGTTAGTCTAAGAATTGTGTATAGCCGAATTAAGACAATCGGATAACATGGTAAAATGGGGTAAAATATTTCTAGTTGTATAGTCAAATATTTCTCAATTGTAAAAGAGTTTATTCAGTCATTAATACGTCAAGAAAAATTCAAACTCATTATCCATTTTCTTTCTTAAATTTATTTGAGAAAAATGTTGGGATAAACATGATGATTATTCAAGAAGCACTATCATGGATGTTTGAATTGACCATTTCGGAGATATTTTTTTGGATTAAATACACATTTGAATGTGTATCTAAAACATTGAGAATGGGAGGAGAGAAAAACTAGCAATAAATTTTTCATGTGAGGCCACATAATGCTTTGGGCCAACTCTATTAGGGTCAGCCATAGAAGTTCTTGACATAAAAAATGCAAATTAATTGTGGTCTCTAAAACTACATCATATAGGTAAGCCTTCAAAATCACAAGGATCAAACAATTCGGTATCCCGAAATTATAAAATTATAAACTATTCTCGAAGTTAAAGACATCAATCAACTTAGTCCCTCATAACCATGTTCTAAAATCTAAAAGTAGAGGTAAACGAACCTTGTATATTGACATATTTTATGATTAGTAGTATCATTAGCACTACATGTGATCCTTTGCTTGAATGATTGTTCCAATTTTCTACTAACCTATCTTTCAATCGAGTTTATTATATCTTTTAATAATTAATTCCAAGATCAAGTTTAGATATTGTAGTTATATTAAGGGATAAGACCCCAATAACTAAAGCTATCAATATTGAAAAATAAATTATATTTATAATACAAGAAAATTAGAAGAACCAAAAAAAATTTAGGCCCAAAGTGCAAGAGAGGACATAGACCCAGCCCCAAGAAAAAGCAAACAATAAGATACAATTTGAAGCCTAAAGTTACAACGCATTCTCTTACTAAGAAAATCAGCAGCTATTAAATCCACCAAAGCCATATACACTAAAATTCCAGCTGAAAAAGAGTCCAATATGCCTTCTGTGACAAGAGCTCCTGGACTATAAGGGTTGAAATTTGATGAAATACATGTCCCAATTGCAACACCTAATGGTGTTGTAAGTGCAAAAAAACAAGCCATTATTGTTGCTGATGAAGTTTTGAATTGGGCTTCAGAGATGCAACCACCAAGTGCAAACCCTTCAAAGAATTGGTGGAACGATAATGCTGCAATTAAGGGTCTCATTGTACATGGGCTTTGTGAGACTCCTAGTGATAGCCCAATTATCATGGAATGTGAAACTATGCCAAGTTCCAATACCTAAATTACCATCATCGTTATTTTAGAAATCGTTATCATAAATCAATTGTTTTTAATTATTATTTAATGATTATAATTGAATGATGGTGTAATTTTTTTTTACATGTATATAAATTAAATCTTTTTACTAATTTACATAAGTTCAAGCAAGTTTCATAAACATTTTTTTTATCTTAAAAACTAAAATGTTAATTTAATGGCGAAAAGGGAATTTGATTTCTCATAGTGTAGCTCAATGAGCTTCGTTCATGGCTAGTCTCCCTAGCTTATTCTACATTTTATTGGATCTTAAATTTTGAATAAAATGCAATGATTTTATTTTAAAAAGATGTACAAATACAATTATAGAGTCAGCAAGTGTGTTGATGTTCGTAGTTGTAAAAGAAAGTCAGCTATGTGCACACATTTTTCTCATATAAAATAATACTATGTATTTTCAAACACTTCAACTGAGTTAGTTCAGCTCACAACTAATATTGATCCTGTTTGACAAATAAAATGATAGGTTCACTTACATCATGGCTAGGCTAGTCCTTCAAAATTTTGAAAAAATAAACAAAAAAATGGATGGTCTCTATAGAGCACGCAACTGCTCAGACAGAGACCAAACAACCGAATATAATTCTTGCACACACATAGGACGGTGGATGTTTTACTGGTCATAAAGAAAACAAAACATAAAGAAGAATAAAACAGCAGTGTAGCACTTTAGTCAGAAAAGAGAAAAGATTCATTATACAAATTCTCCGGTAGATAAACGTTTTCTTGAAAAAGTTTTTTTCTCCAAAATATATCCTTCAATTTTAAAAAACTTTTAATTTAATTTCTTATGCCATTTTTTTTCTTTCAGTTTATAACTATTTAATATGTGTTAATTATATTATAAATTTATTTAAAGTTGTCATTGTTATTACTTTACCAACAAAAAACTTTAAATAAATCTCTAACATAACATAGTAATTCACAATGACATTAATGAACATTTTTAAAGATATACAGCTGTTTTTCTTTTCTTGATGCAAAACGTTATTAAAGGCAATATGATAAATAAGGAACGTTACGTTACGTGCTCGCAACGGAAAATGAGAAAATAGAGGAAAATATGTTACTGTTACCTGTGAAACAACGATATGGCGAACACTACCTTCCACGTCGTCGTCATCGTGCGCGTGTCCATCATGCCCATGTTGTATTTGATCATTATCCTGCCGCGCGTGAGAATGACTATGGTGCGACGCATGAGCATGCATCCCCACAATATGCATTCCATCACCACCGTTACAACTCTCTTCCTTAACTTCAACGATTCCCGATCCCAATAACTCTTCCTCCAACTCATCATCGCCACCGTCCAATTCATAAACCTTACGTTCCGCTCCGCCACGTGTCACCCTCTGTCTTCTTTCGTAATACTGCGTTCCAACAAAGTCAACTAAAAGAGTTAACAAAGCTGACATCATCGCGAAAAACCCAGTAAAAGGAAACTTCGACCACACGTGCGAATGTGACTTTAAACAAGGATGGTTAAGTGCTTCCCACGCGTCTTTAAGCATGTGAACAAATCCCGTCGCCAGTATCACACCCGCCGCAAAAGCCTTAGCCGCCGGTAAAAATTCTCCGTCGGGTTTAAATAACCGCCGCCGTTTTCCGAAAAGAGGTATCGCGATTCCCGTAAATCCCGCTACTAGAATCGAAGCCATCGCAACGAATTTTAGAATGAACGCTGTTGACTCGTCGCGACATAGCTCTGACTCACTGAATTCGCAGCTCGAGTTTGTCATGAATTCGCGTACTGATTGCACAAGTGCCTCTGTTTTGTTTTATTTCAACAAAAATAAAAAATCTTAGAATTAATTATCAATAAAATAAAAAGAAAATGGTTAGTCGGTGAGTTAATAAACATCCAACAAATTATTAGAAGGAGTTTTAGGGTATTATGTTAAAAAAAAATATATAAATTTATTTTATGATTACCTGAAAAAAGATGAGTCTTTGTAAAGGCATGATCAAGATGGAGGAGTGGGAAGAAATCCTGAAAGAAAATTGACATTTATATTTTATTTGTGAAGTAAATTAGGCATAAAAGAGAGAAATTAACCTGGATTAGAATCATTGGGGAGGTGATGAAGGAGGGGCATGGGGCATGCAATGAAAAAGAAGTTTGAAGTGTAGGATTGGAAGAGAAGAAAGGAATAATATAAAGAAATGTGTTCTGTGAATTGTCAATAGAAAGGGAGAGAGTGGACTCATGGTTATGACATTTTGCAATAGAACATGCGCGTTCAATGTCGACATTATTTCGACACCTCGTACCTCAATATTTCCTTTCTTTCATGTACTATTTTTTAAGGATTTTCAATATATTAAAAAATATAATAAATAGTAGTTATTTTGAGATATTATTATTATTGATTTATTTTCTAACTATATAAAGTAGAATTATTATTTTAAAAATAATGTACATATTTAATAATTGAATTTTACATAATAAAAAAAATTAATATTAAAAAATTAAAACTAGCATTTATTTTAAAATATTTTTTTATGAAGTATTTATTTATTTGTCCAAACCTTATGTTTACGGTGAATTCTAATTCTAATATGGACAATTGCAATGGTATATCATGGGCAAATAATGAAATTTTATCTTACATCCATTGTTATATTAGTAGGAATATTTAATTTAACCATCCAGATTCACATCCACCTTTCCAAGTCACATTCGAAAACGTTTCATATCCACCTTTCAAAGTCACATTCGAAAACGTTTGTGTATATAAATCTTATAATTTTGCATGACTTCTACCGGTGGAAATTTTATTAGAAAATATGTTTATATCTATATATATTTTGTTAATTTAGTTCAATTTTATTTGGTACACCGTTAATGAATTGCAATAACGTGGTTAATAAAATATTTTGCATGATAAAGTATTATAAGTAATTAATGACTTGTAATATAGTAGTTAATGAAGTATCATTAGATCTTTGTTTTGTCCCAAAAAATTTATCATTTTAAAAAATTAAGATATAATTAAACAATTTTTTTCCTTTATACCTTTATAAAATTGTCCATAGTCTTCTTGAG
The DNA here is from genome assembly GCA_037974295.1 of Cicer cuneatum. Classification (NCBI taxonomy): domain Eukaryota; kingdom Viridiplantae; phylum Streptophyta; class Magnoliopsida; order Fabales; family Fabaceae; genus Cicer; species Cicer cuneatum. Next base: position 75,794,815 of record JBBPBO010000001.1, on the reverse strand, counting down.
TATTCAGTTCTAATTATTTTTTATGCAGCCTATATTGATTTTGATTTTCAAAAGAAAAAAAATTGTTCTTAAGTAATCAAGAATGTTTTTAGTTTAATGTTGTGAAAGTTAAACCGTTCTTGATTTTTTTTGTTTCTGCTAACAGAGCAGTTTTGATTTCTTGTTTCTTTTACTTTGTTCTTTATTATATTTGAAGTCTACCTTTGATTTAAATCACTCAAGAACACACGTTAAATACTAATGATTTTTAAAATCATAATTAGAAAATTAATTAACTTGATTTAATTATCATCAAAATATTTAATTTGATATTTTGCTTTAAAAATGGTTGGGTAGACGCTGTGATGACAATGGAAACGTCGGTCGATTTGACGATGGTTTCACATGGGATTTGCAAAGAATGATGGAGACGGTGATGTGTGTGGCTCATGCTCTCTCTAACTCTCTACATTTTTTCTTATATTCTACTGCTTTATTTTTTTGCTTCTATGGTTTCTTTTTCATCTCTCGAATATTTTTTCTTTATATTTTTTGTTGTTGTTTTCATGGTAGTAAAAAGATGATGGTTTTTATGATTGGAACTCTTGAAGGCTAGAAGATGGAAATGAGTTGATGTGATTTATTTTTATGTATTTCCTTTTTCTAGTGTCATCTTTAAAAATAAAATAAAAAGCCCCGTTTAATTTATTTTTTATTCTCAATTTATAGGCTACAAGATGAGCCTTTGTGTTTATGAATAAATTGAGTTCTTGTTTTTATATTGTTTTGCATAAATTATAGAATTGTAAGTGAATAGTTGATCTTCAACTTTTTCATAGAGTATAAATTTGGTGAAGATGAAAAAGAAGGAAAACAAAGAAGCTAAAAATGTGGAGTAGGGAGGCGTGCATAACCTTTTTTTTACTACCAAAAATATTATTTTTATTTGTTTGTTAGTTATTGTTATTTTTTTTTATCTTATATTTATTTATTTATTATATTTTTATGACGTAAATTAAACACTTTGTTAAAGTATCAATGAGAATGTGAGCTCAATTATTGAGTTAGATTTATGAGTCTGATATTGATTTTCTTGGAAAAATTTTAGTACAATAAAATGTGATGGCAAATATATAAAATTAAACACATTATTATGACTTATTATTTTTTTGGAATTATTTAATTGATCGAACAAAATTGAGGTACGACACTTTCATAGAAAAATAATATGTATGATCTGCCTTAATTTTATTTTGGATAGACTTTAATATCATTTTATGATTTGAGTTAGATTATACGCAACTCTACTAAACTTGTTCGTACAGTAAGAACTACCTACCACTTATAAATATTTTTTCAAGTCATATCTAATCAAATATGAGACTCTTTAACATATTTCTCTTCTTGCCTTTAAATTTTAAAATTGTAATATGACTTTTCATTTTCAAAACTCACATTTATTTTTTTGTATGCAATCAAACACAATCTTTCAAAAATTTATCTCGCATATCAATATGCATTTGATTTTTTACAAATAAAATTATTTTATAACTTTTAGTAGAAACAATACTTAATTTTCAATTGAGACAAAAACTAAATTACTCAATGGATGACAACAAAATGAACGATCTAGTTGGGGCACATGCCCCCAATTATATACACATAGATAATGATAACACAAAATAACATGTGTCTAAGTTATACACAATTAATGATATATTGTTTAAATTATTAAATGTTTTGATTTTATAACCTCAAGAGATTTGGTTTGGTTCAAATCTATTAGTACTATTATTATAAAAACTAATTTCTTCTTCCATATTTTTTTTTTAAATAAGGCTTAAATATAATTTTGATCATTTATCTTTTACCTAATATTCGTTTTGATGTTGTATTTTTATTTTGATTCATTTGATCTTTTACCTTTTACAAATGATGTATTTTAGTCTTTGTCACAACCAAACAAAAGTTATATAAACATCCAGTTATTGGAATAAAAAACTCTTATTGCGTATTCTGAAACATACGTAAACTTTTTAAAACGAATGAAATTAAAATTGCACACTTAACTTTATAATTGATCCAATTTTGATCTCAATAGTTCATAACAATAATTATACAATTATTTAAAAGAGTTACGATGAAAATATAAGAAAAATACTCTTGTGGATCAAGTTAGCCATGAATTTATCGTTTTCTTGTGTCGTGTTCGAATTTGATTACAAAATTGTTGTTGATTTGGTTTTTAAAGATTCTTTACAATGTTTTCATGTGACCTCTTCTTCGAAAAGTCTCCTATCTTTTTAATCTCGCTCGTTAGCAAACTTTCGTAACTCATATATATAGATAAGCAAGCAAATTGTTGTGATAAAATTAATATTAGAAAATTTTATATATTTCCATATTTTCGGGATTGAGAGTGATTTTGATTCAATTAATATTAATAGTTACTCAACTTCATAATATTAGAAATCTTTCCGACGTACTATCTTACCTGTGTTTTCAAGAGATAAATTATACAGTTGAATTTCTATTTTTAACATAAATAATTCATTCGTGTATTATAAGTAACCTTTAAATTAAAATATCTTATTTCTTGGCTTGTCATATTTTATCTCTCTAACATTGTCAACAATCTAATTTTCACTTAATATTTTATTATTTTGGTTGCAATTTCATATTCTTATTCTTTTTATTATTTTCGCTTCTCGGATACGTGGATGAAGTGGGTAAGAGTGACAATAGTATTTTAATTATGAGAGTGAGTGTTGTCTTTTATTTGCTTGCTAGATTTACGTGAGTGTTTGCTTTTTTATTTTTTTATTTTATTTTAAAGTGTTTGCTATTATTTGCGTGATATATTTATGTATATTCTTTCTATAAACTAATGTCATATTTGTTGGTTTTGTTATGATCGGGTTGGAAATCAAACACTAAATATCAGTTTTGGTTGGTAAAAAATTTGGAGGCGACGAGTGACATAGAAATCGAAATCATAGATAAAGAAATATTAGTTAATAGGATTCTTATTACATAGGAAATATTAAAAATAATAGGTTTTACAAAACATTCTTCATTAATAAAAAAAAATGTAACATCGATTAGAATGATCGGTGTTTGTTACATATATTATTAAAAAAAGTGATTTTAACATTTCATTATTCAGTGATTTTATAAAAATAAAATATAGTTTCGTATTAGTTTATCATCATAAAAATTATTTTGTAAAGAATAATATAATTATAAGAAACAATTTTAGGAGAAACTATTTTAAACTGCTTCTCATTTGAGGTTTGAAATGGTTTGTAGGTTTTTGTTACAACTTTTTTCGTAAAAATACACTTTTTTAAAAAAAAAGATAATTACTTTTAAAAAAACTCATTTATTTGTTATAATTTTTTAAAAATTTGAAAATTTAAAAGTTACATCAAATAAAAAATTGTTTTTAGTATCTTTTAAAAATATCTCTAAATATCAAAATTATTTTTTTTAAACGCTAATAAACAAACTCTTAAATTATTTTCAGATTTAAATGTTCACCCTTAATTATTTTCAAAAATGGTAATAAAAAAAGAAATAGACGAAAAAACTCGCCATATTAATTATTTTAAAAATGATTATTCTTACGACTATATATCCTTCCAAATGGGAAATTGAATACATAAGCTAAGAAGATTGAGATTTTTTGTTTTGTTTTTGGTTTCAGAATAATTTTTATTGGCACTATTTCGCTTTAGTTTACAGTTATCAAAGTTGAAATTAACGTCATTCTAACTAACATAGTTGACTCTATATATACCATATAAAAATTAAAATTTAAGTTATATTTTTTTCTATATAAAATTTGATCCTTTAAATATGAAGGAAGTTAAAATAAAATATAATTTGTAACTCTCAAATTAGCATTCACTCCTGTCTCGTATCATATTTATTCATGATAATAACTATTCAGAATACTAGAGATAGCACAACAAAAAGAAATAAAAAACGAACGATCGTTGAGGGAGAAGAGAGGTGTTTGTATATTTAATAAGAATTTAGGAGAGGTTAGCGTCTACTTTAAAATTAATTGGGCGTTTTTGTTATTTAAAGAAAATTTATGGGAGCGTGTAATTTTCTTTGGATTTTTTTAACTAAAAAAACTGACATTTATTCAAAGAGTTTAGCGAGAGTGCATTGACAACAAAACACAAGTGATTGATTGAATTTATTTATTATAAGATTTACAATTATGTGGGGGAGATGATACATTCAATTATTATTATTGACGTGTAAAATTGGTTTTTATTAACAATGTACCATTTTTTTTTTATTCAAATAGTATAATACATTGATCGACAAGATACAAATTTAAAGAACTTATTGGTTATGAATAAATTAAAATAATAAATTAATGAACAAATTTACATCAATTGACATCATAAAAAGACAAAATATCTACAAATGTAAACAAATTCAACTAATTTCTACATTTGTCCTTATATATAAAGATTATTTAGGTCAATTCACAAGAATTAATAAAAGTAATTTTATATTATATGTATGGACAATGTACATTTGTTTTCCAAAATTATCCTTCTATTACTAAGAGAGACAAATGGATGATCTTATAATTATTTCTATTTAATTTAGTGTATTTTGTGAAAAATTAATTGGTTATGAACATATTAAAAGAATAAATTAATGAACAAATTAACGACATCTACAAAATATCTATAGATAAAATAAATATAACAAATTCAGCTAATTACTACATTTGTCATTATATATAAAGATCATTTAAGTCAATTCACAAGAACTAATAAAAAAATAATTTTTATATTATGTGTCTATAATGTACATTCTCTTTCTAAACTTATCATTCAATTATTAAGAGATGGAAGTAAATGATTTTATTAAGAGTATTATTGTGAAAAAACAATTAATGCACCTTGTAATTTGTAAAGGATTTTATAAAAATGAATAAAAATAGTCTCATAAGTACAACTCATTTGATAATTGCAAGAATATTAATATGCAAAAGACTTGAGTTCAAACATGAAATTTTTTGCTTCTCTATATTTAAAATGTGAGTCTAATCACTAGACTACTTTTAAAAAAAAAAATATTTTACAAGAGGGTCTATAAGATATATTACTAATTAGCATTTTTCTTGAACTATATTCATTCTTGCCTTAATACACATAATTGTGTATTAGTTTTAGAACAAGGTTATGTTTTAAAGACTGGTAACATTCAAATCATATTCTGTTTTTATTGTTTTTCAATTCCTCTACTTCGTGGTGCACTTCCAATTATAACTGTTTTTGTTAGACTTGCTAACTTGTTTGATATGGTAAATTATAAATAGAGTAAACTTGGCTTTTTTTTTACCACTTTCTTATTCTATATCTTCTGCTGCTTGTGCCCTTTAAATAATATTACAAGTGTTTTTTTTTAAATTCCTTTTGTTGCATTTTTTTAGCAATATTTTGTTGCAAGTCTTCTTGGCCAAGTTTCTCCATCATTTTTACTTTGTTCTCAAACAAGGATAAATCCAAAAATCAATTAAATTGAGTTGAAAAAATTTAATAATAATATTATGACACCGATATGTAGATAATAATAATTTAAAAAAATAAAAATAATTAAATATAATTAAATATGTTAGTATCGGACATCAAACATTTTAAAAGTAAAATGTCAAATATTATAATAATAATAATAATAATAATAATAATAATAATAATAATAATAATAGTTGGCATTATTTTCAATAAAAAAATAATAATTGGAAATTATTAGAATTTTGGAGAAGGGGGAGGGGCCAACGTCCATCCTTAATACCTAGATATGTCTTTGTTCCTAAGTTCACGGATAACTTGAGTCTTGAATTTGAGTCCCTTCAGAAACTATCTTCTAGAGCTAAATGCGGAAAACTTGTTTTAAGTCCATGAGTACCCCTTGTTACTAACTATGCTGCATGTATATTTACATTTTTCTTGTTTCAATGAGTGCTAGAAACACTTTCTTTTTAAGATTCACTCTTTCATTTGGTTAAGTTCACATGGGACTCGTGGGAATTATTTTTAGAGCATAGAACTTTGAATTTTACATAATAAAAAAGTGAGTGTTATTTTTAGAGTGTAGAACCGTGAATTTTACCACATAAAAAAGTGAGTGTTAGAGTTAGTGCTAGAAAGAGAATGTTTTTAACATTTCTCGTCTTATGCGGTGAGTGTCTTTGGAAACTTGAAAGTAGAGTATTTCTAATAGTTCTCTCTCTGGGTGCTAGCACTTCTCTTCTTGTTAAATGATCCTGCAATCAAATTGAATTATTCTCCAAACTATTGGCTACTAACAAATTCTTTCAAACCCTGGTGACATAAAAATGTATTAAAAAAAAAAACTTATAAGTGGTGTATTTTAATCATTTTCATCATAATTTTTTTAAACAATTTTTAAATAATTGTATATTTTAAAGCATATAAAAAAGATTTTTTTTTCAAACGTAAGTCTATTATTGAAATAAATAAATGTTTTTTTAAATGAATATTATATTGACAATTGATAGAAAATATTTCAATGTCTGAATGTTGTTATAACTTTCCACTGCTTATAAAAAATAAATGATCAAAATAAATCAAAATAATGATAAAAAACCAAAACGAATATAAGTAAAAGATGAAAGACCAAAATTATATTTAATCTTTAAAAAAGTCTAGAGTAAAAATAAACATATCACATATAATAGAACTTACAATGTAAAAAACAAAATGGGGAACTTATTTTCCTGTAACAAATAACTAAATATGCTTGTAATACACCGTAAAATGGTTGTCTAGAAAACAAAACTTCTTCTCCCAAAATGTCTCAACCCAATATAACATCAATTTTACATGACTTATAACTTAAGAAAAGGGAAAACAAATTTTATGTCATTTGGGTTTCAATTTACAAAGATGCAACGTAAAATAGATCTCCTACACTCCATTACTTACCAACGTTGACAACCTACTAGTTTCCATCAACTTATCTATTATCTTTTGTAACGCTGGAGCGCTCACAACACAATCTTTATCTGCAAAGCAGGACCTACCTTCTTCGGCTGCCTTGCAAAGTTGCGGATCTAAAGGAACCTTGCCAAGAAAGGGTACCTCCATCTCTTTGCACATCTTCATCGCTCCACCACCACTACTATCAAATACTTCACTGCAGGCAATTAAATTCATCATTTCAGGCGCTTTTTCTTTCATGTATTCCGATATCCACTCTGTAACATCTTTCATCTCACCATCATCTGTAACCTTCATAAACTTGAAATTTGTGATGGGCTGGCACAGACCACTCATATTCTCTACAACCCCGAGAACTTTCACTCCGACTTTCTTGCAAAAGTTAACTTCTTTTTTCACATCAATGAGAGAGACTTGTTGAGGAGTGGTAACTATGATTGCACCATCTACATTAGAGGCATCTAGACATTGAACAATTGTAATGTGTTCATCTGAGGTTCCAGGTGGAGCATCAACAATTAGAAAATCAAGTTCACCCCAATAAACGTCTTTTAAAAACTGCTTGATAAGCCCATTTTTGCGAGGACCTCTCCATACAATAGCTTCATCTGGATGAGAAAGCAGAAACCCAATTGACATGACCCCGAGATTAGACTCAACATAGACAGGAGACCACCCAAGGTTGCTTTGGTGTATCTCTTGACCTTCTAGGCCAAGCATCTTTGGGATGCTTGGACCACAAATGTCAATGTCAAGAAGACCCACTTGAAAATCCCTTGCAGCTAAAGCAAATGCCAGCTGGGCAGAAAATGTGCTCTTGCCAACACCTCCTTTTCCTGATAAGACCAGTATCTTATGTTTCACAGTAGCCATTCTTTCTGCAATGGCAACCATATCTGCAAAAACATGAAGGCAATTTACAGTAGAGGCAATGTGACAAAAATTCTTAAACATGAAGGCAATTTAAGGGTTCAACTTTCTCAAAAAATTTCTTTATCGCCATTATCTTTGAAATAATAGCGAAATAAAAGGATCCATAGAGGATATTTCTAGGGTTAAAGTAATCAGTTTCAGAAGAAAAGCATGCAGATCAAATATCTTAATCATCCTTCAAACTATTATTGGAGATAACGAATTACATAAAAGCATGCAGATTAATGCAAACATCTTCGAATCAGTTTCAGAAGAAAAGCATGCAGATCAAATATCTTAACCCTCATGTCAGTGAAAAATACTGATGTGTACCTCCCTATTTCTTGGATTGTTGCAGTGAATAATAATAATTCTAAGACCTTGGAGAAATGATGTGAGATGCTTAACCACGTCTATGTTTGTTAAGGTCAAACTAGAATTACATAAAAAAAACAAATTAAAGAGCAATGGCGAAAAGCTCTTTGATGAAGAGCAGTAGCAGAATGCTCTTTGATGCAGTGTGCTACAAACATCTTGTCATAAATAAAGTTGTACTGTGTTTAGAGATCTTGTACTAGGTGCTCTTAGCCAGTACCTCGGTATCCCTTCCCAATGAGCAACACAGTTCACAAACTAACTCCAGTTTGAGTGTTTTTTAATAACCAGTCTTTATCAGCAGTGTTATCGAATGACGGCCATGGCGGAAAGCGGTGGGGGATTTCAACAATTCGCCACGGTCATTTTACACATGATGGCAGTTATGGCGGAATTTTGGCGTCTCCGCAATGGATCGCCATCCTCCATCGACAACACTGTTTATACGCAAAGCTCTTGGATATCAAAGCTCAGCAAATGCTCTTCGATGCAGATTAATGCAAACATCTTGTCACTAAGCACATATGCATTCTACTCTTGGAGCCTCTAGTAGATTCTCAAAGTCCATCACCCTCCCCATGAGCATCACACTAGCTATGGTTTGGGACATCGGGAAATTTACTATGACCAGTTGGCTAAAATCTTTATATTTTTCTAAGGACCAAAGGATGTCTACAGCCTAATAGGAATTCTGTTTCCTCTCTTTCTGGGTTTTATCTCTTATTCTTTCACTTTGTTCGAGCAAACACCTATATAATGTGACTCTGTTACCCTTTTTGTGTATTCGACCACTAACACCACCATTAGGCAAGTGTGGATTTCAGTTTGAAGCTATTATCATATCAAGTAGCACCTATAGTCATGAATGATTGACATTGGACTTGAATGATGTCCATCACATGGTTGGTTTCATAGTTGTCAAATTACATCAAATGATGCCCAACTTCACGAATTGAATAAATCCTCTACACGACAATACCCTCTATCAAATGACTAAGGAATCAATAACCCTAATAAGAACAAACAATAAACAAACCAAGCAAAAATTGTTCTATAGGCATTGCTTTAAAAATCTTCATATGACAGTGACATTCATCATATAATGTCAAAGGCATGAACTATGAAGGAGCTGATTTCATTCCGTTTCCTAACTAATCGACCCATATAAGCAGTGACAATGATGAGCCTGGGGAAGAAATCATACTACAACATCTAGTACATGAGTACGAAGGTGAAGAAATACTCATAAGTCAGAATTAGGATTTGTTTTGATTGACTTATTTGACTTATCTACTCGCATAAGCACTTGTGAGACTTTGTGAGAGAGTTTATGAAACCAACTTATGACATGCCCATAAGCTGCTTTCAACTTATTTAAAAAACTATCTAGAATAGCTTATGAAAACAATTTGACATTGTTTTATCTTTTGTTATAGAAATAACTTATACATAAACGCTATAAGCGCTCACTTAAAGTCATTTATCTGAATAGAGGCATAGCCCCAAACAGTGTTGTGAAATAGATGCTATTGCAGCACTATATCATTGCGGAAATTGAACAAAGCACTATTGTTCTGTAATACTCTATTTAGTACAAAGTGTTGTCAAATCGCAGCTATTGTTGCAGTGGTATAGCACAATAGAATAGCGAAATTTGAACAAACCACTATTTTACGCGATCCGCAATTGACAACACTGGTCCCAAATTCCAGAACCTAAAAATATGGTGATTGAGCAAGTTTATATGAACAAATCCTGTGATTATAAGTAATGATGGTTATTTGAAAAAAAGAAAAAAAAAACATAAAAGCCTAAAATGAAAGTGTGGAGTACCAGGGTCAGGTCCTTTAGGGGCAGTGGCACAAATTTGCTGATTAGGGCATCCTTCACATGCATCAGATTTTCCAGCAGATTCAGATTGGGGACCTGGACAATCTGTAAATGCCACAATACAAAAAACACAAGAATCAAATTAATAGGAATATATAGAAATAGAAGCAAAGAAAAATTCCAACACATAATAATAAATATAATCATACGCTCGTTAGCATCCTCTGGTATATCTCCTTTCTCCATGGAAGCTCTTCTCTGGTGTAAAAGAGAAAAGAAAAATAATTTTAACAAAGGAAGGACAAAGTTGTCATAAATAAAGAAACGATAAGCGAAGTAAGGGTTTTCAGTAGCAAATATGAAATTTGCTATATGATTCTGCTGCGACGCGTTGCCTTTTCAACGAGCGGCTATCGCGGCCGCAAATCGCGCTGGAATTGCATCATCGCCCGCTTCAGGAAATGAGAAGGAGGAAAATCTGAAAAGGAGAACCTGGACGAGTTTCTCGAAGTTTGTGGCGGCCGACTATCAAGTTCGGGTGCGTTTTCCGAGCAGTTGAGTTGAGTGCAAATCGGCGGCAGCTTTGTTTGTTGATGGAGCGGAGCTGCTGAATTTTCTTCTTTTTAGGGTTTAAATAGGAAGTTTTAACTTAAACAAACCACATTTAATCAAAAATTTAACCAACATCATACATGGTTAGCGGAAAATTGGTTTATGATCTTTTTTCTCTTATTTAAATAGTAATGGTATATTAGATCGATCCAGGATAAATTTCTATGAATAAATTTACAATATATGTATTAAAATCATAAACAATAAAATATCTAAAAATAAGATAAATTTAAGCTAATTACTATTCTTAACTTTATATATAAGATCTTTTTGATCAATTTACAACATTTAAGAAAAAATGTTTTTACATTAAATGTGTGTCGACAAATGTGTAACAACTGATAAGTGAATCAAATCATGTTATATTTTAAGATAAAACATCATTTTATTGGTTCTTAAGTCCTAATTCAAAATATTGTTAGGTTGGATCTAAATTTGAATTCGATACTTCACAGTATGAGTTAATTACGATGAAATTTATCATCTTTTCTAAAATAAAAAAAATATTATTTCATTGTTTATAAACATTATACTAATTATTTTATTTTATCGTAAAAAATATTCAATATTTATTATTATAAATAACAAAAATTCATAAATAAATATATAAATATTATTTCACTAACATTTTTTATAAATAATATTTAGTTATTATAAACTTTTAAATAACGGGAAATAGTTTTTTTTTTTAAATTTATAAATGATAACAAATTTTTAAATAATAGGAAATAGTTAATAATTTATAGACCAAATGTAGCATTACATGTCGAATTAACAAATGTACCGTAAAAATTATCTTTGTTTCTATTCAATTAAAAGTATTCTTGGGAAAAAGTATTTAATAAACCTTGCAATTTGTAAATGGTCTTATAAAAGAGAACAAAAATATTCTTGTAAATACAAATGAGTTGGTAGAGGCAAAAACATTGATATAAAGGAGTTTGATTTTTGAATTTAAGATTTTTCACACTTAAGGTGTTGAGCTAACTATTAGACTACTTAAAAAAAAATAAAGAAACAAAAATATTTTACAATAAATTTTATATAAATATAAAGGTATTACTAATTAGCATATTCCTTGAACTACATTCATTCTTGCCTTAATACACATAATTGTGCATTAGAGGTCGAACTAAAGTAAGCTTTTTGATGTTTTAGAGACAAGTAACATTCAAATCACATTCATTATTAGACTTGCTAACTTGTTTGATATGGGAAATTATAAATAGAGTAAACTTGCATTTTTTTATTGTAAATCTTCTGCTACCTTGTGCATTTTAAACACTAACTGCAAGTTTTTTTTTTTATATAAATTCCTTTTGTTGCATTTTTTTATCAATCTTTTGTTGCTAAGTGTTCTTGGCCTAGTTTCTCCATCATTTTAACTTTATTCCCAAGTTCACGGAGAACTTGACTTGAGCCTCTTCAAAACCTGCCTTCTAGAGCTAATTGCGGAAAACTTGTCTTAAGCCTCTTAGTACCCCTTGCTAATAACTAGCGTGCATGTATATTTACATTTTTCTTGCCAATGATCATTAGCAACCAAATTGAGTTATTGCTAAATAAACTATTGACTACTTTTCTTGTCAACTCCAAACTATTGACTATTAATATTTGTTATTATTAAGAACAATATTTCAATGTTATTAAATTGAGGGTGAGTTATGTAGTGCTCATCATTTTATATTGAAAGTGAGAATACTATTATAGATGTTTTTTGTCCTTTGTACGTGTATGTTATTTTTTAATATATAGATAAAATAATAAATATCACTATAAATTTACATATAATTATAAAGTATCGAGTTTAAATTTGAAATATAATGTTTAACAATTTCAGACATTTACTAGTTGTGTTATTATATAACATAGTCAATATAAATATAATTTTTGAGTGACATCACACAAATCACATTTTCTTCCTATTTTTTATTGGCTGCATGAATGAAATGAACCTCTTTATAAATATGTGTCAACCTTTTAATTTTTTTAATAATTTGGTATTAACCAATGACAACAGTCTAAAATAGTCTCTAATGCACACAAACGACAACCATTTTCTTTTTAACGACGGTATATAAATGTTGGTGTAGCTTATTTTAGAACTATTTTGACGACAATGGTTTTTTGGTACCTAAGAAAAAAAAACGTCTTAAATTACCACAGTTTGAAAATCATTCTCAAATCAAAAAACAATAATTGTTTGACGTAAGACAACCATTTTTAGGCGTAGCTGATGACAAAAATTGTTGTAGCACCAGGAGTGAGAGAAATCAATCTAATAGTGTTATACCTTCGTCAAATGATTTCAATGCAACCTTGAGAACTGCAACACCATGTGAGCATAGTTATGGGGCTTAATTATTAGAATTAAATTGGTCAGAATTAAATTAATTATTAGAATCAATCTAATAGTCTGTTTATGTTGCCTAATCATTTATTAAAAAACATGAGAGGATCTATTGCATTCCAAAAATGGACAATGGAGCCGTAATTAAACATAAAAAAAAAAAACATTTCCATCCACATAATTAAACTCTTTTTTTTTTTTATAAGAAACAAAATTTACCAATAAATTGTGTGTGAAATACAAAGTGAACATTCTTCTAGTTAGTTAGGTGAATTTAAAATAAATTTAGTTAAAACGTGTCTTGAAACGTTTACATTCAAAAATAAAGTTAGAAGATTGTAACAATCAGCTATTATTATTTCAAACTAAGAATATTTTTAATTCGAGTTCCGTATCACTCTATTATTTCTTTGTTAAACTTTGTTGAATCCATAAAAACAACTAGTACTCAATCATACATATCAACGTTGAGATTATATCTACTATACCAATATTTATCTCCACTTTATTGCTTTCATCTTTTTTTTTTCTTTAATGTCTTTTTTAAAAAAAACTCCACAAGAGAAATGGAGAGAGTGTAAAATAATATTTAGTATATAATATCTTAATCTCAATTACCTAAAATCAAAATTACATACAAGAGAGTCTACAACAATAAACCGTCTAATTAAGATTAAATAATTTAATATTTTAAATTAAGATCAAACTGTTATCAATATTTGTTAACTGTTTGATTAGAATTAAAAATTTTAATATTTAAATTATAAAATAAAAATAGTTTTTTTTTTAATTTTAAATTAAGATCAAACCGTTATGAATATCTCTAACTTAAGTGAATGCAAGGGAGCCCACGGCAATAAATCTAATTTCGTAGAAGATCCACATTCTACCAATGCCCATTCCTTCTCTACCTTCAAATTTAAGTCACTCACACAAGACTCTATTGAAGTCAAGCCCCATCTATATGTATTTATCTCCAAAAGTCCACAATTTCCTCACGTTACACGAATAAATTTACTCCCATGTTTTGTCCCTTTGTAGCAAACCCATCATATGCCACCACGTGTTCCTCGATACTCTCATTTTCCCCCCAAAAAATAAAAATACCAAAATCTACCACCATACCAACCATTAATAATCACAGCCAAATTAAACAAAAATAAATTATTTTAGCCCCTGACCTGTCATTTCTAACCACGGAACATTTTCATAAACGGTGGTTCACTGCACTCGATTACTTGAATTGATAAATAAGAAGATTAAAATTGTAATCTAAGATATTTTTTAAAAATTAATATTTTTTATTTATAAATAAAATTAAATCAAATATCTAAAATTTAAATTAAATAAATTAATTTTGTTGATTTATTTTTATTTATAAATAAAAATGGAAGAATTAATTCATAACTATCTTCGTATTTACAAATTAGATGTTGAAATAATTTATGTTAATTGAATATATATATATTTAATAAATATCATATAAATTATCATCTTAATTATAAAAATGACTATTTATCATCTATTTTTAAAAAATGATGTTTGTAATTATTGAAAATTTAAATATTTTTTCATTTTATAATAATTAAATATTAAAATATATATAAAAAATAAAATACTAATTATTTTTATTAAATATTAATATATTACAAATGTGATAAATATTCCGTAGAAGATATTCTATTGAAAGAAAAACAAATAGTATTAAATTTCTTTCAAATACTATACTATTTGATTATTAGAACTTCCTTTGGCAAATAATATCAAAGCTTGACACAACACAAGCCACACAAAACAGACAAATACACATACACATACACATACACACTACATTACATACACAATCCAAACCCTTTTCCCTTCTCTTCTCCCCAATCTCTAATCTCCCCAACCCCACAACGTTGCATATCTCACATTAACCCAACAAAACCAAAAACCATGTTGGAAGAATCATTATCATCCTCACCAACATTCTGGGCTGCTCTATACAGCTGGTTCACTCCCACTGTCTTCTTCCTCCTCCTCCAACTCGTTATTGCCACCATTTATATCACTTCCACCCTCGCCAGTGCCACCCACAAACACCAACAACCCCATCAACAAGATCTTCACCAAGCACAAAACTTTCCACAACCCCATCACCAACAACAACTCTTTAGATCTCCCTCTGTTTTGCAAAGACTCAAAAGCATCAATTTTTACTCTTATCCTTATAGATCCCAACAAGAACCTCTAACCCAACAACTTCAAACCTACGAAAATGAAACCCCACAACTCGTTAGATCTCCCTCTGTTTTGCAAAGACTCAAATCTATTAACCTCTTGAATTTTCAGTTCCCTATTCATCAACCCTTTACTTCAAAACTCACACCCGACAACAACAACAACGTTTTCACTCACGAGAAACGACACGTGGCAGTTAACGAAAAACACCAACAACAACAAGAGGAAGAAAACGAAGAAGATGATGTTTTGGGACATATAAGAGACAACCTCGGAGGAAACGAAGAGGATAATATTTCTCTTGACGAGGTTTTCATGAAGTTGCAGGGGCAAGGTGGTAATTTCACAAGGACGCATTCGGATACGAAACCGGATTCCGGCGAGGTTCCGGTGAAGCTGTCGAGGAAGATGAAGAAATCAGCGAGTAGTAAATCGGCGTTCTCGCATTTCAAGGAAGAAGACATTGTGGAAACTCGCCGGCCGGCCACCGTGAAAGAGGCGAAGGTCGCCGCCATGGATGAAGATGAGTTGGTTGATGCTAAGGCTGACGATTTCATAAACAAGTTTAAGCAACAGCTGAAGTTGCAGAGGATTGATTCAATTATGAGGTATAAGGATACGATTAACAAAGGAACTAGCAAGTAAATTAAGATTAAGACATAGTAATTAATAATAATGATAATTATTACATTTTGATTTTGGAGTTGCTGGTTAGTATAATTATTATTATTTTGTTAATTTAGGGGTTTCATTGTTGATGTAATGTAAAATTAGTGACTTTTGTTTTTTTTTTCTTTTCAAAAATCTATTGTTAGTTTGTTGCAAGTGATTTTGTGAAGTGGAATGCTGAGTGTATTTGGTTGATTTCAGCCTCTGATTGTGGATGTTGGAAGTTGTTACTTTATGGTAATGACCACTTATTGTTTCTATTTCTATAACAGAATATTTTCTTGTCATGCTTTCTTGTTTGCATTTGACAAGGAGAGTTAGAGGGATAGTATAGTAATTTGAAAAAAAACATTATATGCCAAGCTAGCTATATTCAGTTAAGTTTAGAAAATTGACATATTTGAAAATTGTGGCATGGCAAGTTCGTAACAACAAGCTAGCTAGTGTGAACTTACTACATGTGTGTTTGAGTTGAATTGATTTAGTAACATTACTTCTAATTGGTTAGAGTTGACTTTTCAAGTAAGTTAGTTATTTATGTTTTGGAGTATTTTATCAAATACTAATAGTGTGACTTTGAAGTAAGTATTGCTATTAGTAGTAATTTTTATAACTTGTTTTAGACAAAAACCAAACAGAGGGTAAATGCACATGGTCGATGTCAATTGGTAGAAAAGGAGTTCTTTTTCCGCTTAACCCTCTAGCTTCCAAGACAATGTCACTAATAATTCAGAGTTCGCACAAAAAAAGATAAATAAAGTCGGATGAATGAGTTTTTCAGTATAAATTTGAACTCATTTGTTGGAGCACATTATTTCTTTGAGTTCAAACAATTGATTAGATAGTTGTTTAATTTTTTTTTTTTTTTTGTAAAAAATATAAAAGAATAGAAGTAAAAAGTGGAAGGAACGCAGGCTGTCAATGTGCGAGGCCAGTTGGATTGGCACAGGGAAATCAAAGAAAGCAACTAGTAATAGTATTATTAAATTCAATACGCACTTTAATTTTTCATGCACTTATTTAATATATTTTTTCTATTGCATCATTATATTTATAAAATATAAATAAAAACGATGTCAGAAGTTAATTTTTTTAATTAACATTTAAGGTTAAATACATTATTAAATATATTTTTTATTTCAAAGAAATATATTACATCATTCTTTTCAAGGTATATACACTCCATTGGGTATACACAAACAATTTTTCTATTAAATTTACTCATCACTGCATTAATAGAAGGGTTTGTTTGGTTGAATTGTTTCCTCGTGGGAATATGGACGATGAAAAACGTGCTTATCCCTATATTTAAGGGTAATTATTAATGTTTTCCACATGCCAAACTCCAAATTGTACCGTCCTTTGTCATGTTGTCTTTATGATATTCTAAGAGATACCTTTATTGTTGATAAAAATAAAAAAGTGGAGAGAGATTCCCTTGTCATGTTATATTTGTGTAGTTTATTCGCGTCAAAATTGTATTGGCAAGAGTCTTGTAAATTTTGAATCAATCTTTCTTATTTTATGTTTATATAAACAAAAATAGACATACAAAAATAATAATAACAAGCATTTCAAAGAGTTTGTTACTAAGGATGTTGTCCGACCAAAATGGACAAGATTTAATTTTTTCTAGATTTGATAACTCGACACACCAATAAAATATTTATTGCATTTGATATGATTGATAAGTTGAATAATTATCATTCAACGTGGTATAAAATAATTTTATACCATCCATATACTAATTTTAAATTATTTTTATTTTGATATTTTTTTCGATGAAAATTAAAATATTTGTGACCACATCGGAAAATATTTCTAGGTTTTATTTATTCAGAAAAAATGATTTCTTAGAATCGTTTTTTTTTTATTTTAAAATTTTTATTCATAAATTCAATTTCTTAACACTTTTAATTTTTTATTTGGTCAGATTTTTAGAAAATTGCTTCAACCTATATATAATAGATTAGAAAATTATGTTTTTTTAATTAATTTAAATAATTGCTTTTGAAGGAAATTCTTAATTGACTCTTTAGTTTAAACTAGAATAGGAAATTATGATATCTGTTTGTCACTGAGGTATTCTATTTTGAAAATGAATCAAGTACAATTAATGACTTTGCTCGAGAGTTGTTCTAGTGTAAGAAGTAGTTAGGAGATAGTATGTTTACAAAAGAATTAGAAAAAACTCTCCCCCCTCTCTCTCCCCCTCTCCCTCTCCCCCTCCCCCCTCTATCTCTTTCTATATATATATATATATATAT